>JAJOZX010012688.1:0-45000 GCA_023014485.1 Bathynomus jamesi
AATTTTAATTCCACCCCTAGAAGAAATATGAGAAATAATCATTAACTGCTTCATTTCTTTTAGCTTCGACTGAGGCATTGCTAGCCTATAAAGATCTGGTGAAACAGTCACCACGGCGTACCAGTTGTTAACTTTTTTTTAGTTAATCATTCCAGTTGTTAGCTATTTTTATTGATCGTACTGGATGTCGTATATCTAATGACACTGGAAATACTGCATCTTCAACCTTGGAATATATCCTAATATCCAGTGCATATGACCTCAAAATATCCCTGAAAATTGGTCAGATTTCAAAAGATTTCCAGGGGGGCTTACAGTGCCCCGGACCCCCAGCTGTATGGACTCGCCGCGCTCGCCATTGTCCCCCCGCATCTGAGTAACACTTTCAAAATGCGTTCCCTCACTTCTTTATTTAGCACTACACCACTGGGTATGTCATATGTAATACTCAAGCTCCTTCTTCTGTGGTTGGGGATGTGCGCTACGCGTAGCAGGCGTGCTGGGTATCCCCAACAAACTGGTGTTCCGCTATATTGCTGTAATATAACACATGTCTGGAGGTTGAAAGCTTACATCCAATTTCCCATCTTCAGCTGATACACTAAGTTGGACAAGTCATCCGGTACTTCGTGAAAGGTGTCTCTTTGGAAGGCTGCTCGATAACGCCCCTCGGTTATAATTTTGAACACTCTTCCTTCTTGAAGATTTCTGTTAACCTTTGATTTTAGCATTAGAGTATGTGCAGGGCCTCCTTTGTTTTCGATTTCTTATATTAAATCATTCGTAAGGGGTGAGTTTTTTAAACACATGTTTAAGTCTCTCACAGCATCCTCAACCGAACCATAACGACCCGGTCCTAGTGTCACTGTTGTACTGAAAACTGTGCAACCTTGGTCCGGGCGATACGTATAGTTTCATCCCAAGTTAACCCAGCTTTTGCACAGTCACCACAGTTTCTAAGAATCGTAAAAACGTTATCTTTATAATCAATATTTAAAAAGAGGGTGTCCAGCTGAATTTCACATATCCCCACCTCATACGAATCAAGACCCAATTCAATGGGCCCATGGAGTTCTGTTACAAAGTTGGCTAGTGTGTTGTTAGGGTACATACAGGGATGAGGAGGACGGGAGTGACGTAGAAATGGTTGGGTGTCATGCTGCACACTAATTAAGCTTCATTACTGCATCAGCTTTTATATAGATATTGGAGCTTTCTGGGTAACCTAGCCACTTCACCAGATAAGTACATTTTTCTCTTTCCTTTACCTTTGCTTCCTAAAATTTTCTCAATTTTAAACACATTTTTTCTTAAATTAAATGCCATTTTCTGCAATTCCTCGCGGTAAAAGCCTCCTGAGATCTCTTCTCCATTCAAATCTTCAACGTAATACATCATTATCTCACCTTTAGGCATCATAGCTTTAACTTTAAAAATCTCGCGTGTCCATCCTTGCTCAAAACCTTTCGTGAATTTATTTCCCGAACGTGACAGTCTTACATAGTCATTGATTTTGAAACGCACAGAGGGTGGTGGTGGTAGCGGCACTCCATCTCTTCTCGGGCGCTTGCCTCTTTCTAAAACATCGTTAGCCGTTGAACCGATCGTACGATGGTGTGAGCGGTTGTGTGTGTTTTATGTGTAAAATATCGGTGCATGCGTTCCTTTATGGTACGTTGAACTCTTTCAGCTAAAGAAGCCTTATGTATAGAATTGGAAGTGTAATAGCTGATATTAAACTCTGACAGCATGTTCTGAAAAGCTCGTCCTATAAATTCTTTTCCCATATCCGTACAAAAATAGCCAGGAATCCTGTTTTCTTTCAACATCAGCGTTTTGGCCGCTTTAGCAACTGTTTCAGGCGATTTATTTTTCAGGGGAATTAGCCACAGGTATCTAGAGAATACATCTATTATGAATAGGATGTAACGGTAGCCATCGTTGTACACTGAATATCTTTGCATGTCTGTTAAATCTGCCTGCCAAATAGAGTCAATCGAGCGGCTGTTGTCTTGGCTGTTTTAAACCTTTTTCTCACCGGTTTATGAAGTGTATAAGCATCCTGGCCGCAAAAATCTCTCAACATCTTTTTTCCTTACACCATAAACACCTCTGTACAATCTATTAACGCCACCATAGGATGCAGGGTTAGAAATGTCATAATAGTGCTTACTTAATACGTTAGCCATTTGCGTATTTTAGAGGCACGTGGATAAGGTTGGCCGTCTACTCTCTTCTTTCTCCTCTTCAGAGACACTGCAGCTGCTGGGGGCGAAGGTGTACTCAGTTGTGACACGTGCGATGCATGTTCCAAGTCTTTTAACCTATTCAGATTACCTATCAATGTTTTGGGGACATTTATTTGTTGTAGTCTTGCTTTAATATGCCTCCATCCTGTTGGTGAGGGCCTATCCCACTTTCTCACCAGATCATGAACAATATCAACGATATTGGATCCTTGTACCCTTGTTCCTTCAACAATGACCTCGCCTGTATCGGTCCACTGTATGATGGGGTCCTCACTCAATAGATTATAAAGACTTAGCCCTTTATTCCTCAATGTATGGGGGAGGCTGTTTTTTAGCACATGTTCGATGTGCTGTGTTCCGCTACTCTTTGGTTGCTCAGGCCTGTGTCGCTATGCTCAGGCGCTCTGTAGGATGCTTATAATCTTCGTACTCATGAAGAAATTTCTGCAAAGCCTCTTGGTACAAGATCCTTTTCTCATCAGGTGCCTTTTCACTGTTTAATAGGGTAGCAACTCACTTTCCATTCTTTTAAGCCTACTTTTACGGGGTTCTAGAACCGCGTCTGGACTCCTTTGTAATGAAGCATACACCTCGTGCGGATCACAACCACCTTCTTCATTATATTAATCTAGTCAGTAAAGGTCCCAAAATTGAAAATAAGATGGGCAGGAACGAACCGCCTCTTTGTACAATAATACGCTTTTTCTTACCCACAGTCTGACTTTTATGGGCGAGCGTCCGTATTATGTTCTTGTAACGACGTAAGCGAGTCTTCTGAGAGGATTTCATTGGAACATTACATTTTATAACATTAAGGCAGATTTCACAGATGCATTTTAAAAAGTCAGAGTCGATATTTTTAACAAACATCTGCTGCAATGCTCGAGGCAGTCGTTGATAGATTTTTATTAATTCGCGGTATTTCTTTAGCCTATTCGTCATTCTGGAATATACACGGTTTCAGGTTCGTTGGAAATATATTCGTTCTTAGAAGCACCCTAAACGTGTTTCGCGGGTGAAGGTCACAAAGCAAATATCCATAACGTTGCTTTGTGACCTCTTTATAAACCTCCAAAAACTCCTTACGCTGATTCGGGAACATTTGACTGGCTAATACCCCAATTTGTGACACATCTCTACGTTGCGCGAATAAGACTAGATATTGCGTATTTAACGACACATCGCGCATGTATCTATTTTTGAAAAATAGATTCTGATTGATGAAGAACACGCTTATGTTAAGGTGGTGGGAGAATACTGTAAATGTCTCGGCAAACGTTTTATCCATCTCCAACATGAGGTCGTCAATTACGATGACTGTATGTTCATTTCCCTTTAACGAATTAACGTCATAGACCCCCTTGTGGAACAAAACATCATCTTGGTACTCGTTGAACACTGATTGGTATGTCGAATAGCACCATATAACTTTATGCACAAATTTTGAGAACATTTCCCCCTTTTCTTTAATGATATTAAGCATAAACACCGTTTTACCACAACCTGTCGGTCCAGATATAATACATGTGGATGGGCTCGTGAATTTTTCTACAGATTCCATTTCTAACACGTCACACCCCTAAGTGGGTCATTTACAGAATATTACAAATAACGAGTGTGCTCCTTATATTTTGTTTTCTTCTTCCACAGAACCGTGAATGACGACGATGTACAGCCCCCATCATCGATATCACGGATGAACCCGTTGACCGTGCATCTACAGTACACCCATACCCCGATGAACCCTCACCAGCGACACTGTTGCACGTTCAAAGCGGAGACATGATGAAGAGCCTCCACGTCAGGTATAAAGCGCGTCAGGGCGCCGGTTGTTAGACACCAGTAGTAGAACCCCAACCCTCAACGTCTTACGCAACAACCCCACAGTAGCTTCCCCAATATACCCCCTTGTTCATCCTCCACAGCACCCGTTCTGTTGAGTCTGCAGTAATAGAGCCCCAACCCTCAACGTCTTACGCAACCAACCCCACAACAGCTTCCTCAATATACCCCTTATTCATCCTCCACAGCTGCTCCCCGTTCTGTTGAGGATGGTATAACATTCGAGTTGGTGCGCACCGCAACCCCACCCCAGCCTTGACTAGAAATCGGTATATAGTCAGGGTTGATCCTAGATCCATGTATAGCAACGGTATTGAACACGGCTACGTCGCGTTGTAGAGCGTATTGTAGAGTTTGCCCTTCAGAACCGCGACGAGCGTGAAGTCAGGACGAGGCTGTCCTTCGGATTCGGGTCAGATGATTGTAGATGATTTTTGGGTAGTAGTACCATTCAGACGTTTGGCGCTGAAGATGTAGAGTATATATTAGGTCGTATAATGCAGGCCTCCCAAAGTAGTATAGCCTTCAATATGGACAACTTCACGGTAAATATTGACCGTGTATTCCGTGTTGCGGGTCATAGTGCCACACCTATACTCTTAACTTCAATTCTCAGGCTATTTATAGACGGCATATAAACGTCGATCGTGGTTGCGGCTTTATAGCAGTAGTCTTAGCTCGTATGTTTACTGTACTAAATACACCCAAAAATTTGGTTGCCTACGGTCGTGGAGCGTGCCCGTAAACTAGCTGTAGACTGTGAACTTGAGTTTGACTGTAATATGGGTCCTGAAGAGCTGAGAAGGGTAGAACAGGAAATGAATGCGTATAGTTGTATTTGGACTGGATGATCGTCGTAGAACTGTGTATGTTTTTAAAAGCTGTGAGAGATCGTACAAGACCCCTACTTATTTTAGGACTGTCAGGTACAACATATCTCCCCATCCGTAATATAAGGTGCCTTTACGCGAGTTATGATAAAAGTCGAAAATATGGACGACATCATGATTTGTGTAAGGGTGTCTCGAGTTTGCGGATGATATAGTGAAACATTGTAAAGATGTCACATGGTATGTGAGCAGTGTAAAAGCCCAAATGTGAAAGCCGTGTAGTTGAAGCTGAGAAGAGGGATTGTAATGTGTGTAGACGCACATTTTTCAATAATAGCTGTTTTGAGCTCCATAAATCAATTGGCACGTGCAGGAAAATGAGAATCTGTGAATGTGGTATGTTTCACATGATGGATAATTGGGGAAATTTCACACAAATGTGACGAAATTCACTGTCTACATGCCATGAGAAATATAAGGCGGATGGTGTAAAGCATGTATGTTATATGAAAGACGCCAAGCCTAAAAACAACCCTTGTATAACTGTGTACTACGATATAGAAACATACACGAACGCTGAAACCAAAGAGGTTATTCCACATTTACTTGTGAGCCAGACTATCTGTGATGAGTGTATGGAGATCGAGTGTGATGAGTGCCAAATGTGGTAAACGGACAAACGTTTTTAAAACGAATGTCCACGATAGTCCTGTGAAACTATTTGTATCCTATATTGTCAAGTTAGCGGACAAGTTCAAAAAAATGACTGTGTATATTCTCGCCCATAACGGGGCAAAATTTGCACACAGTTCCTTTATAAGGAGTTGCTTGAGCACGAGTCCTCTGAGATATTTACAGGTGATCCATTGAAAAGAGGCAACAAATTAATACAGATGCAAATAAGAGGTAATGTACAATTTAAAGACACTTTATTATTCACACCTTGTAAATTAGCAAAGCTACCCAAGGTGATGGGGTAGCAGCTGAAGTTTCAAAAGGATACTTCCCTTACACATTCCTCACTAGAAACTTTAAATTACGTAGGTCTACCTCCACCCAAACATTACTTTAACTATGATTGTATGAGTACAGATGAACGTGAAGATTTTGATCGATACTACAACAGTTTTAATGAACGTAATCCTTATAATATAGCTGATGAATGTGAGCGTTATTGCAATGATGTACGCGTGCTTAGAGTATGTTTCCAGGCCTTTAGAAGGATGTACATATGTCGTTTCAAATGCGATCCGCTGCAAGTCGCAACCACCATCGCTCATTATGTTTTACGGTGTTCAAGAATAACTTCATGCCTAAAGCACCTTAGCCATTATTCACAGAAACAATCCCCGCAGTTATGGCACAAGGCTATTTACTGGCTCATACACCTACAGCAGCAGACAGGTGTATACATAAAGCATGCCCGCAACACGGGGAAGTACCCATTAAGGTTAATGGCCATGTTTTTTGGGTTGATGGTCTAAGTGAAAACCGTGTCACTGGCGAGAAGACTGTGTACTCCTTTAACGGTTGCTGGTGGCATGGATGCCCCCGTCCTGAGTGTGGAATCGTGGAGATATCCACGGTAGATCTCCTGCCGACTGTCTTGCGTGGACGCGCACCCGCGATCAACTTATAGGCTCCCAGTTCACTCACAAAGTCTTGTGGGAGCATGAATATGATGCACGGATGGAGACAGACGGGTACCGTGAAGAAATAAACACGATCAAGCGTTCAATGGTACTGGATCCTCTCAAATGCGGTGATAGCTTGTTCGGTGGGCGTACAAATCCCTTCAAGCTATACTTTCCACCTACGGAGGGTGTGAAGCTCCACTACTACGATTTCTGTTCTTTATACCCCTACGTGATGAAGAACAATCCGTACCCCGTAGGGCGCCTGAGAAACTGGTGGGCCTAACCTACCCTCCATCAACGATTTTCAAGAAATTTGAATGGGTACTATTTCGGCTTTCTTTCGTAGACGTGCTCCCCCCTCGCGATTTATGGATGCCGATCTTACCCGTCGTTATAGATCACAAACTCATGTTTCCCCTGTGCGTGAAGTGCGCGAAGAGAACAATGGTGATTGTGGCCATACACCCACCAGCGTAAGATCAGAGGTGTATACACAAGCCCTGAGCTGGCCCTAGCCGTTGCCATGGGTATAGAATAATGAAGATACATGAGGTGTGGAGGTTTCAGAAGCTACCCAACCTTTTCACACCATATATAAACGCATTTTTGAAGGATAAGGTTGAGGCATCAGGATATCCGCGAGGGGTTGAAACCGAAGATGAAAAAACGTCTTATATTCAGCGTTACCGTGACCACGAAGGTATACAACTTGATCGTGCCCAAATTGTAAAGAATCCTGGCAAGCGCTTTAGTGCAAAATTGTGCCTAAACAGCTTTGGGGAAAATTTGCGCAGAATACCGGTAAAGGGAACGTTCATTTGGCGCAAAGTTATAGTGAAGTCTGGGATTACGCCAACGCACCCGATAAAGAGGTCATGGAGATTGTGAATGTAGGTAATACTTACATAATAAAGTACAACAATACTGAATTGGCCACAGATACCTCACGGGTTACAAACATTCCTGTAGCCAGCTTCACAACAGCCTACGCCGCATCAAACTTTGGGGTCTATTGCATTCTCTTGGGCGGAGGTTTGTATGCCGATACAGATAGCGTGATATTCACAGCAGGAGGGGTGAATACATGCCTGCTATTGGGAGTTCCTCGTGAGTAACTGACGAGATCAAGGATGAGTATGGGGACAACGCATACGCCGACTCGTTTGTGTCAACAGGGCCAAAACCTATGGGGTACGGGTGAGGATAGGGGATGAAACGAAGTATATCGTGAAGGCTAAGGGTATCACGCTTAACCAAGCGAATCGGCGGGTCGTCAACTTTGATTCGCTGAAGGAGTTAGTGTGCTTGGATGATGAGGGTGATCGGCCGCCCCAACTGACTGTAGGCACCCACAATTTTCGGGCGCAGAAGCTGGGGGCGTGAAGGAACTTAGGGGTACAAAGGTGTGCCGTAACACCTATAGGAAACGCTACCAGGTGCCTGGTACCTATGACACCGTGCCCTTTGGATACCATAATCTTTGATATGTCTATTGCTAACTTAATTATTACACGTATTTGTAAATATATACATCTTGATTATTTCGTTTATTAAATAAATCGTGTTTCAACTAGCGTTTTACTTTGCGTGTGTGCGTGTGTACAGTAAAAGTTAAGCTCCGCCCACTGTAAGACCGGCGACGTGAATCACGCCGCAACCTGAGCAGACCTCTACCCTTCCGTACTCAGTTGACCTCTGTATACCCTTGAGCTCAGACGTGTATTCTCTCGCATAGAAGAAAATGGCCACCTTTAATATCGCGTGTTCAACATTTATGAAGTGGTATTCTGCTAAGTGCGTAGATGTAGTGGATACTGAAAAACTCCCTATTCCGCCTCCTTTGCCTCTTTTAAGGCTGCATTGAATCGTGCGAAGGGCAGGCTATTCAAATACTCTACGGATATTCTGGCGAGGGGGTTGTAGGATTTCGCAGTACAGACGATGTACTGAAGTATGTTATAGAACTAAGCTTTATAAAGGCTCACTGCACGCGTGGTAGAAGAAGCAACACGATCAGAAGATAAACAACAGTTATGGGTAGTGAGTCTTGTGGATGAGTGGTGTGATAAGCGGTATTATATCATGTTACACCATACCGATTACGTACCCTACGTGAAAATGTAAATCTTGTCATCATGGACAATCTTAAGTATTTTTACCACTACATTAATATATATCATGAGGTTTGTAGTGAGGTTGTGGCTAATGGGTTGTGAAGTTTTTAACAGATTTTAGAGAAGTGTATCGCTTGTTAAACAAAGAGGATAAATATGAACATATGTTTCTCTCTAATAGCCCCGGTTTGTGAAAATCCCCCTTTGCAAAAATGTCTGATACGTATTCATGTTCCTACACGAAACCGTTTCATCCTCGACAGAATGTTTGAGATCGTCGGATTCCGTAAGCTGAAGCCTATATTAGACGCGCGTGTTACAGACATGATTTATTTTGACACGGTACCTGAATACGCTTACACCGCTCTGCTTGACGGATTTGTTGAATGTAGGAATGAACAGGGGGAGAACGGTTAGATCTGGATGCATATTTAAAAGGTTTAGATTCTTCGAAATATCCTGAGCTTTGTACAAAGCACTTGAGTTACAGAGCTGAGCTCGCCTACTGTTCACCCTGAAGAGCTGTACCTCTATATAGTGGATAGGTGTCGTTACGATTTGGTAGAATATTTCCAATTCTGCTATGTCGAGTGAAGAAGAGTTCACAATTTAAAAGTTCGGGACGTTAAGAAAAAATCCCCGATTGGAAAGGCATGATTATAAATTTGTATTTAATGTTGTGGTTAACGATGACATTTTTGTGCGTGCTTTTGATTGTGTTCTAGCTGTGCTTAAAGATAACTTGCCCGCCGAGTGTAAAGTGGGTACAAAAATAGTATTGAACGATACGAAAGCCATTTATGTCGAGTATAGACCGCCGCATCAATTAAACGGTGAAGTGATGCTTGGACGGTTTTACCACATCGTACAAAGTAATGCCGATGTGGATATAGACTCTTTAATATGCGAGTTTAGCGTTTTGCATCATAGAACGTAAAGACAATATATATATTTTTTTTTTCCCGTAATAATATGATTATACGTTTTGTATATTTTTCCTGTACTAATATTTGACAATATAATTTTTGCTAATATAACTATATATTTTCCTGTACTAATATTTTGTTAATACTTTGTTTTGTATGATTATATATAATTAATATAACTATATTTTCCTGTATTAATATTTTGTTAATACTTTGTTTTGTATGATTATGTATAATTAATATAACTATATATTTTCCTGTACTAATATTTGATCATGTATATATGCCCCATTGTATATCCATTAATTCATAAACAGAACGTTGTATTGGTGTTTTATTTATTCCTTGAACACGATTATATCCATACTATAAATAAAATTAAAATAAATGGTGGTACCTGACAACTATCCTCATATAAATTAAAATAAATGGTGGTATTTAGCAACTCCCCATAATAAAAATTAAAATATATGGTGGTATTTAGCAACTCTCCCTAATAAGGTATACCTGAACAATTAAAATGCTATCTGGCAACTCAACAGCCAAATGGTTGATTAATATAAGGAATAATTAAATATATGGCGCTATCTGGCAACTCAGCCTTCTAAGCCAACTGGCTGTGGCGCCCGCTCGCCATGGCTGAATAATATATACTTTAATTAAATACATAGCGCGAACTGGCAACTTAACAATCTAAGCCAACATTAATATAAGGAGTAAATAAATACATGGCGATATCTGACAACTCAGCAGCCAAATGGCTGAATATAAGGAATAATTAAATACATGGCGCTATCTGGCAACTCAGCCAACTGGCTGATTAGGGGTCTATAAGAGAGCGACAGGGTGGATGGAGGAGTCATATGCGTCTGACAGCTGTCGGACGAACACCTGCGCTCTCTCTCTCTCTCTCTCTCTTTGGGGGGTGAGGCCGCCCCAGCTTCTCCCCCAAAGAGGCTTTGCAACCTCAATTTGGGGTTGGCAACAAAGGGGGTGGGGTGCCCTGCAACAAGGGGTGGGGGTTGACACTCTTGCAACAAAGGGGGTTGGCACTCTTGCAACATTACGTAACATTTCTGCACTCTGGCATTTTGCGCCCATCCTACTGGGGTCGTCTGCTGAAAATCTTGTAGAAAATCCTTTGTTATGTTTTATATTTGACAAAGTAGAACATATTAGGTCAGACCTTCTCATATCTGTCTGTCATGATTTTTATGATTTAGAAGAAATAGAACATGCGAGGGTACAGTTAAACACCCTGTTCAGTGCTACCCTCCCAACTCGTGGAAGTAATTCTAGACACGAGAATACCCTAAAAGACATTATAAATAAAGTGTCGACCCTCCGGGATAATGAGAACAATATTACCTTTACGTTACTAATTTCCATAGAATATCGGTAATCTCTATGGGTGACGTAGACGTCTCGTTTCTCCTCAAACAGTAAAATTAGGTACAAATGTCGATAGTTGAACTGAAACACCGACACGTGGTGTCAAATCAGAAAAATGAGATTTCGCTAGAACAATTCTGGTCAGAGTTAGATGCGTTGAAAGAGACGCTCCTCCCAAAGCCCAGTTACTCGGAAGTAGTTCAGCAAGTCAGATCTCCAAGAAGCGCGTCGGGCAGCGAGGGAAACGAAATCCCCGCGCACAACTCCCCCCCCCTGAAGGTGGGGTGGAAACGCAGCGTGCAGAGGAAGCGGTCAACCCCCCTCTCGTTCAGGAAAGGACCCCTGCTCCCGATTTCACAATGAGGAACAGGGACTGTCCAATGCCAAGAGACGACGCATCATTGCCCTCTTCCCTACCTCCCACTGCAGGGGAGAGGCGTTCGATTACTCAAACACCTCGCTCTGTGCGCAGTTCCACCCCCTCCCACCGAAGAAGGAGGGGCACGCGCGGCCGTCAGGATATAAACACTAGCTTATAGCGTCATGAGCGATCTGGAGGCACATTTCAGGTTTTGTACAATCAACCTTGCTGATTTCAGAAAAATCAAAAATTTTCTGCAACAAGCAGAACACCTTTTTCGCATGTATAAAATACAAAATTCTTGTTAATTACAGTTGGCAACACTGACTGACATGGTACTTCTGGCAGCTTTCTAATTATTCTCAGTGAGTCATCCCCTGGAATTTCTTAGTTCTACGCTAGCTCGCTTGAGAGAAACAAGTGTTTTTTCTGTGGATGGGGTATTCAAAACCCCAAGGTACTAACGAAAGGTGCGTCTTGTGATATATACATTATACACATTTCTTTGTTTTGTTGTGTTTTACATTGTTTATAAGTTTGTTATATGTCTTAGGGTATATATATACCTATGGATATTTATATACATAATACATATGTGTGTGCAGTATATTTTTATATATATATTGGTAAACTTATTGTTTACCAATAAACCAAGCCTTATATATATATATATATATACTCAATCATATATATTTTTTATTTATACGTTTATGTTTTTGTTTCAGTGTTCGTGCGTGATACTTGTTGAGTTTTGCTGGTACAATAAGCACGCATGTTCCTAATCAGCCAGTTGCCGTATGTGGCTGAGCTGCCAGTTTGCGCTATTTATTTAATTAAAACATATTCTGGCTTAACCAGCCAGTTGGCTTATCTGGCTGAGCTGCCAGATTGCGCTATTTATTTAATTAAAGCATATATTCCGGCTTATCCAGCCAGTTGATTTAGACGGCGTTAATGGCTTGTTCAGGTGTACAGGTTGAGTTGCCAGATTGCGCTATTTATTTAACTAAAGCACATATTCTGACTTAAACAGCCAGTTGGCTTAGAGGGTGTAAATGGCTTGTTCAGGTGTACAGGTTGAGTTGCCAGATAGCGTGATTTATTTAATTAATGCATATATTCTTTACAGTTGGTTTAGAAATCCGTTTTGGAAGCCAGCCAATTGATATAATTACATGCCGTGTACAACCAAAAGAATTAAATAAAACAACATTACATCATTCTGTTTATTTAGACGAATTAATGGAATCAGAAATATATAGAAAATAAATATACAATGGAATATATATGAACAAAAATAATAATAGCATAAGAAATACGAACGATGAATATATCAAAATAAATATACAATGGAATATATATGATCAAAAATAATAATAGCATAAGAAATACGGACGATGAATATATAATCAATAATATACAAAACGTTGTAGTATAACCATCAATATATTAGTACAGGAAAAAAAAATATATAGTTATATTAAATAATTAAATATATTGAAAATAATAATAGACGAAACGCATAATCAATTGCATATTAGTACAGGATATATATATATATACATATATATATATACACACAATTAAATAAATAAATATAAAACAAAATACTTTATGTTCTTCGGGTTATATTAAATAATTAAATATATTGAAAATAATAATATACGAAACGTGTAATCAACTGCATATTAGTAGTACAGGAAATATATATATATACAATTAAATAAATAAATAGACATCAAAATACTCTATGTTCTACGGTACAAAACACTAAACTCACACGTAATCGAATCTACATTCACATCGTTATTACTTCGCACTGCACGGTAAAACCGTCCAAGCAACACTTCACCGTTCAAGTTATACGGATGCCTATACTCGACATAAATGGCTTTTATATCGTTCAATACTATTTTTGTGCCCACTTTACATTCGGTTGGCAAGTTATCTTTAAACACGACTAGAATACAATCAAAAGCACGCAGAAAGAGGTCATCGTTAACCACAACATCATTATTAAATACAAGTTTATAAACACTCCTTTCCAATCGAGTGTTTTTTCTTACCGTCTCGAGCTTTTCAATCGTGAACTCTTCTTCACTCTGCATAGCGGCAATTGAAATAATCTTCTAAGTCGTAACGACAGCTATTCATTATACAGAGGTACAGCTCTTCAGGGTGAACAGTGTAGGCAAGCTCTGCTCTGTACCGCTCAAGTCCTTTGTACCAAAGTTCATGATATTTCGAAGAATGTGAATCTTTTAAATATGCATCCAGCTCTAGACCATTCTCGCCTTGTTCATTCCTACACTCAATAAATCTGTGCAGCAGAGCGTTGTATGCGTATTGAAGAACCGTGTCAAAATAAATCATATCCGTAGCACGAGCGTGTAATATAGGCTTCAGCTTGCGGAATCCTACGATTTCAAACATTCTGTCAAGGATGAAACGGTTTCGCGTAGGGACAAGAACGTTATTATCAGAGGCATTCTTCCACATCAGTCGTATATCAATGCATGGCTGTTCGTTATTTATACACAACGTGCAAACAACGGCATATGAGGGGGCGTCACTAATCTGTTCTCTTCTTGTACCTACATCTGCAGGTAGTTTATAACGGTCCTCTCCCCACTTCTCAACTATCACGAAGACTCTATTCATCTCCTCAACACTTAAATAAATAACTACGTTTACCAAAGTTTGCTTGCCTGCAAATCGTTTCAAGTACAGAATTAATGGTGCTGGTTTCACGCCTGAACACGCGCAATGACTTCGTCACAGACATCGTACGAGGCATTGAGAATGCTTCTCAAAGGAAGTTCCATCGTATTCGCACCTCTACTCGATTCAAGCTCTGAGATGGCTATGAGCCACAGGTGGACGGATCGGCTCGACGGGCGGAGTGAATCACGCTGATGAAAAGTGTACGGGTTTGTTCGAACTCGTGTGTTTCGGAAGGGTGAGGTACACGGGTGGGCGGCTCGCTAGAGGAAGCGAGTCACACCATAAACTGCTGAAGCGTGTACAGGCTTGTTCGAACACTTGTGCCCCTGGACAAACAGAATTTTCCGCTACATGAAGCAATACAGGCTTTAATGTTTTATCACTCACCAGACGTTCCTTTCCACAAACTAAACAACTTCACAATCCGGTGCACTATTTGAGAGAAACATATGCCCACATATATCCTTTTTGTTTAACAAGCGATACTTCTCTCCAAAGTCTGTTAGAAACTCACACAGGCCATTAGCCACAACTTCACTACAAACCTCGTCATGGTATATATTAATATAGTGGTAAAAATACTTAAGATTCTCAATGATCTACAGATCTACAGAAGCTAAGGCTAACAAAGACCCTAAGGTCCACTCTAATGTTAGCCCGAGAGAAAGGAAAGAGTAGGGGGTTAAGAGAAGAGAATAAGGGGTTAAGTAAGTAGCAACACCTATCACTCGTGGAGATCCGACAAAACCCCCACACGAAAAAAAAACCACCGCCAAAACCCCCGGCGACAAAACACCCACCGACAAAACACCCACACGAAAAAAAAAAAACGACAAAACCCCCGACGACAAAACACCCACCGAAAAAAAACCCAGCGACAAAACCAGGGCCCCCAGCCTTCGTTAGGTAGCCTTATAATCGTTTTTCTTTTTCTTTTTCCTTGTTTGCAGCATATATATATATATATATATATATATATATATATATATATATATGACGATTGGTTAGGTTAAGTCGTAATATTTTCGTTCCATCCATAAACCAAATATCGGACTTACCTAAATGTTGCATATATTCTTCTGTAGCAAACACAATGACTCGATTCCTGGCTTCAATGCCACTATCGTGAATAAGAAAAGGCTTAGTATTTTCTCTACCAGTCATAGCCGAATCACCTGAGATTTGTAAATCATTTAAAGATACTGGATCCTTAGGTTGTCCTTCCTGACGCTTTCTTTGAACATTTCTTTCTACTGTACTTAATTTTCCCATAGCAAGTCTTCCTTCTTGAGTCATGCTTTCCAATGAATCCGCGACAACGCGACTAGTATTTCCTTTGTTTGATTTGGCCTGTTGATAGTGGGGGTTTTGTCGCATTATCCTATTTCGGGGGTTTTGTCGGTGGGGTTTTGGTCGCCGGGGGTTTTGTCGCCGGGGGTTTTGTCGGTGTTTTTTTTTTCTTGTGGGTTTTTGTCGTACATTCATCACTCGTGGGTTAACATTCATTCAGAAAAAGAGAAAAAGACTCACCATTATCATCCGCCGGTCACTGCCGACAAGTTGGAAAAATAGTTGGAGAATAGGAAAGGGGAAAAAGATGAAAAGAAGTAAAATAAGAACGCTGACAAACCATGCAAACACAGTCTTAACTCACTGTCATACTATGCAAACTACAGACATGCAAGGAAAGAGAGTTACAGACATGCAAGTAAGGAGTGAAAAAAAAGTAGGTAAAGTACAACAAAAAGTGAGTTAGTTTACGCTACGAGCTCCATCTACGTTCGTGTTAGTCAATTTTTTTTTTATTGCTGGCATCAGGCGCTGGCATGTCACAAGCTGGCATGTCACAAGCTGGCATTATCGTCAACAGACTCATCCTCGACCACCACCCCCAGAGCTCCTGTTGCTAATTGTTTTTTTTTATTTTAAACAACGTTAATATTTTTAAAATGCCTATCTAAACGGTTCTTAAACATATTAACGCTGGTAGAGTTAACGACTGACGCGGGAAGATTATTCCATTTATCAATTACTTTAAACGTAAAGAAGTTTTTAGCGATATTAGTAATGAAACGTCTGCCACGCAACTTAAATCCGTTATTACGAGTATTGCTATTACCGAAAGTGAACAGTTTGTCGAAATTTACGTTATCGATGTTATTAACGCTGTTGAAAACTTCAATAAGCTCCCCCTTAATCTCCTAGTTTCGAGTGAATGCAAGTCTAACTCTTTAATCCTATCTTCATAAGGCTTGTTGCGCAATGACGGAATTAGTTTCGTGGCACGACGCTGAACCCTTTCTAACCATCAATATCCTCACGCAAATACGGGCACCAAAACTGAACGGCGTATTCTAAATGGGGCCTGACTAAGGACTTGTAAAGGGGCAATATAATATCCTTCGATTTAAATTCGAAATTACGCGCTATGAAGCCTAACATCCTATTAGCTTTTGCGCAAGATTCCAGGCACTCGTTCCTAACCTTTAAATCCTTAAATACGCGTACGCCTAAATCTACTTCCTCGTCAACGCTCCCTAACTCTCTATCATCCATCGTGTAAGTGTAATTATTGTTACGAGAACCTATATGTAAAACTTTACATTTGTCTACGTTAAATTGCATCTGCCACTTATCTGTCCGCTCCATAATCCTATTTACATCGTCTGGAGCCTATTTCTATCGTCCTCATTAACAACCTTACCGCCTATTTTAGTATCGTCCGCGAATTTTGACACGTTACTAGTCAATCCTACATCTTTGTCGTTAATGTAAATTACGAATAGCAATGGGCCCAACACTGAACCCTGTGGGGACACTGCTACCTACATCCAACCACAAGACTTACATTCTCAACCGTTGGGTACGAGTAGTCAGTATGATGTAACATTACATAATATCGCTTGTCACACCACTCATCAACAAGACTCGCTATCCATAACCGTTGCTTATCTTCTGAACGTGTTGCTTCTTCTCCTTCGCGGTATATGAGTTTTTATAAAGGTTAGGTCTACAACATACTTCAATACATCGTTTGTACTACGAAATCCAACAATGCCCTCGCCAGAATAACCGTAGAGTATTTGAACATCTTGGTCCTTCGCACGGCTCAATGTAGCCTCAAAAGTATTAAAGGAGGGTGGAATAGGGAGTTTTTCAGTATCCACCATCTTGGCACTTTGCCGAATACCACTTCATAAACGTTGAACACGCAATATTGAAGGTAGCCATTACTATTTTCTTCTACGCGGGAGAATACACGTCTGATCTCAAGGGTATGCAGATTTCAACTGAGCACGAGGGATAGAGATATGCTCAGGTGGTGGCAGGAGTCACGTTGCCGATCTTATAGTGGGCGGAGCTTAGCTTTTTACTGTACACACACACGCACGCACGCAAATGACAAAATAAAACCTTAATTGAAACAACTAGACGTGATAAATTAAAACATATCGTTAACAATACACATACTGTATATATAAATACAATCAATTATTAAGGTAGCCAAAGGGTACGGTATCATAGGTACCAGGCACCTGGTAACGCTTCCTATAGGTGTTACAGCATACCTTCGTGCCCCTAAGTTCCTTCACACACCCCAGTTTCTGAGCCCGAAAATTGTGCGTCCACACAGTCAGTTGGGGTAGTTGGTCACCCTCATCTTCCAAGCAAACTAGATCCTTCAACGTGTCAAAGTTATGACTGGACGGTTCGCTTGGTTAAGCGTGATACCCTTAGCCTTCACGATATACTTTATATCATCTCCTACCTTCACCCATATCCCATAGGTTTTTGGCCCTGTTGACACAAACGAGTCTGCGTATGCACCATCACCATACTCATCCTTGATCTCGTCAGTTAGCTCTCCGAGGAATTCCCCAATAGCGGGCATGTATTCACCTTCCCTCGCTGTGAATTTCACGCTCTCTGTGTCAGCGTACAGCACCCTCCGCCCAAGAGACTGCAGTAGACTTCAAAGTTTGATGCGGGCGTACGCCGTTGTGAAGCTGGTTACAGGTGTGTTTGTAACCAGTGAGGTATCTGTGGCCAGTTAAGTGATGTTATACTTTATTATGTAAGTATTACCTACATTCACGATCGCCATAACCTCTTTATCGGGACCGTTGGCATAATCCCAGACTTCACTATAAGTTTGTGCCAAATGGACGTTCCCTTTGCCATTATTCTGTGTAAATTTCCACCAAAGACTGTTTAGGCACAACTTTGCACTAAAGCGCTTGCCACGATTCTTAACAATTTGGGATCGGTCAAGCTGTATACCTTCATGGGCACAGTAACGCTGAATATAAGCCGTTTTTTCATCTTCGGTATCAACCCCTCGCGGATATCCTGATGCTTCTACTTTATACTTCAAAAAGCGTTTATATATGGTGTGAAAAGGTTGGGTAGCTTCTGAAACCTCCACACCTCATGTATCTTCAATATTCTATACCCATGGCGAACGGCTAGGGCCAGCTCAGGGCTTGTATATACACCTCCGATCTTACGCTGGTGGATTGTATGGTTATAATCACCGTTGTTCTCCTCTGCACACCTCACGCACAGGGGAAACATGAGCTTATGATCTATAACGACGGGTAAGATCGGCATCCATAAATCGCGAGGGCGGAGCACGTCTACGAAAGAGAGACCAAAGTAGCGCTCATTCAAGTTAGCTGAAAACTCCTTGATAGTTGGTATGGTAGGATCCACCATTTTTTCAGACTCACCTACGGCGTATGGATTGTTCTTCATCACTTAGGGGTATAAAGAGCAGAAGTCGTAGTAGTGGAGTTTAACGCCATCCGTAGGCGGAAAGTATGGCTTGAATGGGTTTGTGTGCCCTCCAAACAACCTGTCACTGCATTTGAGGGGGTCCAATACCATTGAACGTTTGATGGCCCTTATTTTTTCACGGTACTGGTCATCTGTTTCCATCCGTGCATCACACTCATGCTCCAACACGATTTTGTGAGTGAACTGGAAGCCTATACGTTGATCACAGTTACGGGTCCATGCGAGGCTGCCGGCGGGGGATATTCCATAAAGGTCCCTTGTGACGGCACATTCAGCGCGCGGGCATCCATGCCACCAGCAGCCGTTAAAGGAATACGCAGTCTTCTCACCAGTGGTTGGATCCTCACTTAGTCCGTCAACCCCAAAAACACGACCATTGACCTTAACGGGTACTTCACCCGTGTTGCGGTCATATTTTATACCATATATACCCCGGTCTGTTGCTGTAGGTGTATGAGCCAGTAAATAGCCTTGTGCCCATAACTACGGAGGTTGTTTCTGTGAATGATTGCTAAGGTGTCTTTAGTCATGATGTTCTTGAACACTGTAAAACGTAATGAGGCGATCGTGGTTGCGACTTGCAGCGGATCGCATTTCAAACGGGTTATGTACATCCTTCTAAAGGCTTGAAAGCATACTCTAAGTACATGTACGTCATTCACGCAATAATGTTCACATTCATCGGCTATATTGTATGGATTAGCTTCATTAAAACTGTTGTGTAGCGGTCAAAATCTTCACGCTCACTATCACTCATGTTGGTGTAGTTAAAGTAATGTTTGGGTGGAGGTAGTCCTACGTAATTCAAAGTTTCGTTAGTGAGGAATGTGTAAGGAAAATGCCCTTTTGAAACTTCAGCGGCTACGCCCATGACCTTGGACAGCTTTGCTAATTTACAAGGTGTGAACAGCAGGGTGTCTTTAAACTGTACATTACCTCTTATCTGTATCTGTATTAGTTTGTTGCCTCTTTTCAAGGGATCACCTGTAAATATCGCAGACGACTCGTGTTCAAGCAGCTCCTTATAAAGTAACTGTATGTCAAATTTCGCCCCATTATGGCAAGAATATACACAGTCATTTTTTTGAACTTGTCCGCTAATTGTCGTGTGCAGTCGTTTTAAAAACGTTTGTCCGTTTTCCACATTTGTGGCACTCATCACACTCGATCTCCATGCAGTCATCACAGATAGTCTGACTTACGAGTAAATGTCGAATGACCTCTTTGGTTTCAGCGTTCGTGTGAGTTTCTATGTCGTAGTACACGGTTATACAAGATCTATTTTTAGGCTTAGCATCTTTCATATAACATACATGCTTCACTCCATTCGCCTTATATTTTTCTTGACATATAGAACAGTGAATTTCATCGCATTTATGTTTGAAATTCCCCCAATTATCCATCATGTGAAACATACCGCACTTAAAAATCCTCATTTTCCTGCAAGTGCCATTTGATTTATGTAGTTCAAAGCAATTATTATTGGAAAATGTACGTCTACACACATTACATTCCCTCTTCTCGGTTTCAACTACACGACTTTCACATTTGGGGCTTTTACACTACTGACATTCCATGTAGCAATCCTTACCATGTTTCACCATATCATCAGCAAACTCGAGACAACCCTTACACAAATCATGATGACTTCCATATTTTCGACTTTTATCATAACTGGCGTAGAGAGCCCTTATGTTACGGATGGGGAGATACGATGTTCCTGACAATCCTAAAATAAGTCGAGGTCTTGTACAATCTCTCACGCTGCTTTTAAAAACATACACAGTCCTACGACGATCATCCATTCCAAATGCGACTGTACGTGCATTCATTTCCTGCCTGGCCCTTCTCAGTTCTTCAGGACCCATATTACACTCAAACTCAACCATACAATCTGAAGCCAGTTTACGGGCACGCTGCACAACCGTGGGCAGCCAAATTTTTTGCGCCCAAGTATTTAGCACAGTGAATATATGAGCTAAAATTATTGCTATAAAACCACAACCACGATCGACGTTTAAATGCTTTCTGTAAATAACCGGAGAATTGAAATTAAGAGTATAAGGTGTGGTACTATGACCCGCAACCCGGAATACTCTGTCAATATCTACCATGAAGTTGTCCATATTGAAGGATGTACTACTTTGAGAGGCTTGCATTATATGCCCCAAGATATATTTTATATCTACAGCTGCCAAACGTCTGAACGGTATTACTACCCAAAAATCGTCCCCCTCATCTGACCCGAACCTGAAGGATAACCTCGTCCGGACTTCACGTTCGTCGCGGTTCTCTAGGGCAAACTCCACAATACGTTCAACTACGCGCCGCAGTCCGTTGGTATGCAGGGATCCAGGGTCAGTGCCGGCCTTAGGGGTGTGCGAACCGTGCGGTCGCACAGGGCCCGCAACTTAGGGGGGCCCGAAAATTTCACAGAAATTTACCATCGACGTCAGAGTGCCAAAATTGGTGTAAATTAATGTAATTTATTTGTGTAATATTGTGTAATATATATTTGTGTATTAGCTTGATTTTTCTTTTCTTCTCAGTCATTTAAAACAGTAGATAGACTTTAATGAAAAGATTTTTGTGACTTATATATACCTGCAATTGGTTTATGTTTATTTTTATTAAATCTAGTTAATTCTTTTATGTTTTAGTATTCTTATATTACAATTGCCAAATATTCATTTGTAGTTGATTAAGTTATTTTCTTTTTTGTATATTTACAAACTTTATTTTGTGTATTTACTTTTGTTGAATATCCTAATTAAATTGAATTATCCTATTCCTAATTAAATATCCTAAGGCCGGCGCTGGTTGAAACCTCTTATGATAGTTTAAATATTTGATAATAATAAAGTAATAAGTAGTAATAATAGTAAAGGCTGTTAGTCTGTTGGTATTCTGTTACAGGTGCACTTGTATAGTTAAATTTTACTTGTACTTGTTAACAATCTACTAAAATAAAATGATTAGCAATGAAAAACAATTTGACTTGTGTCATGGGGGGCCCGTACAGTATACTCTGCACAGGGCCAGAAATATCCTAAGCCCGGCGCTGCCAGGGTCAACCCTAACCACGTACCGATTTCTAGTCAGGGCAGGGGTAGGGGTAGCGGTGCGCACCCACTCGAATGTTATACCTTCCTCCACAGTATGAGAAGCTGCTGTGGAGGAAGTACTCGGAACTGAACAATGGGGAATATTTGAGGAAGGTACTATTGTGGGGGTTGTGTCGTAAGAGGTAGAGGGTTGGGGCTCTATTACTGGGGGTCTAACAACCGGAGCAACCCTGGCACGCTTTATACCTGACGTGGAGGGTTCTTCATCATGCTTCCGCTTTGAACTGCCGCATACTACAGGTGTCGCTGGTGAGGGTTCGTAAGCGGGGAAGGGTTCTGTAGCTGCACAGTCATCGGGTTCGTCTGTGATATCGATGATGGGGTGTTGTACATCGTCGTCATTGACGGTTCTGTGGAAGAAGAAAAAATATAAGGAGCAGCACTCAAAATTTGTAATATTTTGTAAATGACCCACTTAGGGGTGTGACGTGTTAGAGATGGAATATGTAGAAAAAATCACGTTCACAAGCCCCTCCACATATATTATATCTGGCCCTACAGGATGTGTAAAAACTGTATTTATGCTTAAAATCATTAAAGATAATGGGGAGATGTTCCCAAAACTTGTGCATAAAGTAATATGGTGCTATTCGACCTACCAATCAGTGTTCAAGGAGTAACAAGATGATATTTTGTTCCACAAAGGCATATATGACGTTAATTCGTTAAAGGGAAATGAGCATACAGTCATTGTAATTGACGATCTCATGTCGGAAATGGATAAAACGTTTGCCGAGACATGTACAGTGTTCTCCCACCATCTTAACATAAGCGTATTCTTCATCAATCAGAATCTATTTTTCAAAAATAGATACATGCTCGATGTGTCGTTAAATACACAATATCTAGTCTTATTCGCGCAACATAGAGATTTGTCACACACTGGGGTATTAGCCAATCAAATGTCCCCGAATCAGCGTAAGAAGTTTTTTGAGGTTTATAAAGAAGCTATACGCTAGCGTTATGGATATTTACTTTGTGATCTTCACCCGCGAAACACATTTAGGGTGCTCTTAAGAACGAATGTATTCCCAAGCGAACCTGAAACGGTGTATATTCCAGAATGACAAATAGGCTGAAGAAGTATCGTGAATTAATAAAAATCTATCAACGCCTGCCCCGGGCACTGCAACAGATGTTTGTTAAAAATTTCGACTCCGACTTTTTTAAAATGAATCTGTGAAATCTGTCTTAATGTTATAAAATGTAATGTGCCAATGAAACCCTCTCAGAAGGCTCGCTTACGTCGTTACAAGAACATAATACGAGCGCTCGCTCATAAAAGTCAAACTGTGGGTAAGAAAAAGCGAATTATTGTACAAAGAGGAGGATCATTCCTACTCATCTTATTTTCAGTTTTGGTCCTTTACTGAGTAGATTAATATAATGAAGAAAGTGGTAGTGATTCCGCAAGGGGTGTATGCTTCATTGCGAAGTTCAAAGATTCCAGACGCGGCTCTAGAACCCCGTAAAAGTAGTGAAAGTGAAAAGTCACCTGATGAGAAAAGGCTCTTGTACTAAGAGGCTTTGCATAAATTTTTTCACGAGTACGAAGATTATAAGAATCCGACAGAGCTCCCCGTGGTTATTAGGCACAGCGCGAGTAGTGCTGAGCATGGCGACACAGGACCTCGGCCGGACGTTAGAGATGAAAAAACCAAAGAACAACGGAACACAACACATCGAACATGTTTTAAAAAACAGTCTCCCACATACATTGAGAAATAAAGGCTTAAGTCTTTAAAATCTATTGAGTGAGGACCCCATCATACAGTGGGCCGATACAGGCGAGGTCATTGTTGAAGGAACAAAGGTACAAGGATCCAACATCGTTGATATTGTTCATGATCTGGTGATAAAGTGGGGCATGCCCTGACCAACAGGATGGAAGCATATTAAAGCAAGACTACAACAAATAAATGTCCCCAAAACATTGATAGGTAACCTGAATAGGTTAAAAGACCTGGATCAAGTCTCGCATGTGTCAAAACTGAGTACGCCATCGTCCCCAGCAGCAGCGTCTCTGAAGAAGAGAGAGAAGAGTACAAACGGCCAACCTTATCCACGTGTCTCTAAAATACGCAAATGGCTAACATATTAAGTAAACGCTATTATGACATTTCTAACCGCCTCCTATGGTGGCGTTAACAGACTGTACAGAGGTGTATACGGAGTAGGGAAAAAAGATGTTGAGCGGTTTCTGCGGGAACAGGATGCTTATACACTTCATAAACTAGTGAGAAAAAGGTTTAAAACGGCCAAGACAACCACAGATTCGATTGACTCTATTTGGCAAGCGGATTTAACAGACATGCAAAGATATTCAGTGTGTAATGACGAATACCGCTACATCCTATTCATAATAGATGTATTCTCTAGATATCTGTGGCTAATTTCCTTGAAAAATAAATCGCCTGAAACAGTTGCTAAAGCGACCAAAACGTTGATGTTAAAAGACGAAAGGGTTCCTGGCTATTTTTGTACGGATATGGGGAAAGAATTTATAGGCCGTGCTTTTCAGAACATGCTGTCAGAGTTTAATATCAGTTACTACACTAGCAGTTCTATATATTAGGCCTCTTTAGCTGAAAGAGTTCAACGTACCATAAAGGAACGCATGTACCGCTATTTTACACATAAAAACACATACAGATATATAAATGTTCTCGGGTCATTGGCATCATCATACAACCGTTCACACCACAGTACAATTGGCACAACACCTAACGAAGTTTTAGAAAGAGGTGCGCTGCCAGAGGTGAGAAGAGATGGAGCACCACCACCGCAGTCTACACATTTCAAAATCAATGATTATGTAAGGCTATCATCACGTTCGGGAAATAAATTCGCGAAGGGATTTGAGCAAGGATGGACAAGTGAGATTTTTAAAGTTCGTGCTATGAGACCTAAAGATGAGATAATGATGTATTACGTTGAAGATTTGAATGGAGAAGAGGTCGCTGGAGGCTTTTACCGCGAGGAGTTGCAGAAAGTGACATTTAATTTAGGAAAAAGTGTATTTAAAATTGAAAAAGTTTTAGGCAGCAAAGGTTCAGGAAAGAGAAAAATGTACCTGGTGAAATGGCTGGGTTACCCGGAAAGTTTCAACACCTATATAAAAGCTGCTGCAATAATGAAACTTAATTAGTATACAACATGGCGCCTAACCACTTCTATGTCACACTCCCGTCCTCTTCTTCTCTGTCTGTACACCCTAACAACACCCTCGCCAACTTTGTGACAGAACTGCACAGACCCATTGAATTGGAGCGTGATTCGTATGAGGTGTGTTTATGTGAACTCCAGTTAGTCTCCAAATTTTTAACTCTTGAAAATTAGCAAATCATATTTCTGATCCTTAGAAGAATCGATGAGTGCGAAAAATTAGGCATAACCTTAGACAATACTATGCGTTCAGTCCTGTTCGGCGAGGAACAGTACTATAGCACAAATGTATCGCGAGGAAAGGGCATTATGACACAGCCATGGACATTGTGACGGGGTTAAATAAGAGTCTTGAAAAGTCGTACCTGAGAAACGATTTACTTTTTGAAATCGTAAACATAGAGACGCCTGCATGCACATTGAAGTTAAAGTCTACGCTTAGTAGAAATATTAAAGATAAAGAGCTGTTCACAATTGTGGCTGAGGGCCGATATAGCGCAGCTCTTCAAAGAGATACCTTTCACGAGACACAGCATGACATGTCCAGCTTAATGTATCAATTGAAGATGGAGAAATTGGGTGAAAGTTCTCCACCCCAGACATGTGTATATTTACAGCAATATCGTAGAGCACCAATTTGTTGGTGACACCCAGGCGCGCCTGCTGCGCATTGCATACATCCCCAACCACGAGGGAAAGTTTGAGCATTACATATGACAAGCCCCATTATGTGAATGTTACGACTAATCTATTAACCAACATCTCGATATATATAAGAACGATTGAGGGAAAAAATTTCCCATTCGATGATGGGAGCTTAACAGTGAAACTACACTTTCGTCGTTTATAATGACCCGAAGGCCATTCACAGTCTATCTAGTGGTGAGATACCAGCGTGGGAGTGGGCTTGGATCCATTTTTTCATCCATACTACGCACCGCTGTCCCACTGTTGAAGAGTGGTGCTAGATACCTAGGGAGGAAGGCGTTACAAACAGGTTTTAACGCGGCAGAAGACATAATGGGTGGAACTAAACCTAAAGAAGCTCTAAAAAACATTTAAAACGTACACGGGACGAAATCATCAACGATGCAAAGAGAAAAATGCGTGGTGGCGGAAAGAAGAGAGCTGCCAGGAAGAAGGGGTTACCAACACGTGGCGCTAAACATAAAAGGAAATAAAAAAAGAAGAGCTCTAATGGCTGATCATTTTTTTAGCTGATATAAGCTGAGGACACTACTCTCACGAATCATAGGCTGATTACTACTTGTCGAGAGAGGTGGCACTATTTCTGACTCGTCATGGCGCGTTTCATCCATCTGTGTAGTTCACAATGCTGTAAATCGGAACTGTCCCTCTTTGATATGCCCCCCACTCAGGTCTCTATTGAGCATAGCGACTTTATTAAAATTAACTAACTCATTTAACACAATTAGTTCGCCGAGTGCCCCTATAGAATTCGTGATACCCAGCTCAGGTCCATACTTTTTTGATCCAAGCTGCATGCACATGTACGCTAAATTGCGTATAGCCCATTCTGATGGAACGGACTGCGATGATAGTTACTCTGCATACACTGAAACCAACTTTTTACACTCCATATTCAGCCAGTGTGAGGTGTATTTAAATCAGGTTAACATCTCGGCAGGAATGGGGTATTATCACCTACAAGCCTATCTGGAAAATGTCCTCAACTTTTCAAAAGAAGCGAAGGGACTATGGTTACGGACTACTCATCAGACGCTGTGTTCCCGCTGTGCGCGAGAGCTTATAGTAATCTGGCTCATAATACAGGTGGCTGTGATGAGCTGGGGTTTGTTGTAACGCAGAAAGAATTTATCGAAGAATTTAACATTTATTCATTTGATATTACGCCTGACTTGTCTGCTGGTGTAAATACGCATTTAAGTCTACAACAGAGTGGGAATATCTCAGTCAGGTTGGAATTTGCCAAGCCTATAGACGCGCCTATAAGTGTTTTAATTTACTTCGAATCGCAGGCACTAATAGAAGTTGATCGTTTCAGGAACGTGGTCACAGACTTTTAAAATGGACGCGAATACACTCCAGAGAGTAATGAAAAGTGACCGTTTCACACGCTCCAAACTTATCGGTGTGTTTGCGAAGAATGAAATATTGAAGTTGCCAACTACGAGAAACTGGTACGGGATTATCGTTAACACCGACATTGTGGGGGTGAGTGGATTCAATGGTTTGCAATCTATTTTGAAAAAGGGAAAGAATGTACTATTTTGACTCACTCGGCGCTCAGCCCTGGATTGATTCTGTGGTTGTACAGTTTATCGAGCAAATACATGTATCTGAGATTGTGTGGAACCTGTATCGCCTTCAAGGATATTATAGTAACACGTGCGGCATGTACGCCCTCTCATTTCTCATGCACATGTTTTGTGGGAAGGGATTTATAAATGTTTTACAATTATTCGATTTGTGCGACACTGAAATGAATGACGAGTTGGTATGCAGACAGATAAAAAGATGGTTCCCATATGTTAGCACCCGCTGTATTGTGTAAAGGTGTATATATATATTGTGTAAAGGCCTATTTATAGCCATTGAGGCTTATTTAATGGACACCGGTTCCGCTTTGTACATGTTTTCTACCATTTAATAAATTAAATGAAAATACAATGTGTTTTGTTCTTAACCCCCAAAAAATACTTACATTAGTTCCTCGATGACCTGGCACTCGCTGGACCGGATGTGAGCCAGTACCTCAACTCCTGTGTTCAGATCGCTGGTTTGGTTGTAGGGTAAATCATCCATATCATTTATTCCCCTTTCATCAAAATGAAAAGTAGCTATAACACGATCAAGTTCCGCATCGGTCCTATAAAGTTAAGTAAAAATAAAGAGCTACAATAAGAGAAAATGCCACGAATTTAAAAAATTATAATAAAAAAGTAGATAATTCTTAAAAGTTTTGGTAATTTAAAAATCCTACTGCGGTGCTGTCTTTAAATTATCGAGAGAAGTATTATTAAAGCTCCACCATATATATATATATTCCGAAATAATCACGAAGGAAACAGATAATAATTAAAAACATAATGGGATTAATTTTTTTCGTTGTAGAAAAATTCAGAATAAAGCTAGGTTAGACTAACAGCAAATTGTAACCACAAGCAGGTATCCTGACAGTTTTCAAAAGTAAGAGTGCTAAGACATCGTCTGCCTGCAACGGGACTCGAGCCCGCATGCAATTCTTAATAGTTTTTATTATTTCTAAAATCCTATTTGTAGAACTTTCTATAAATTTTTAAATTATCGAGTAATGTATTATTAAAGCTCCACCATATATATATATATATATAAATGAATAATTCCTGTATGATCTTATATTCAATTATTAATTTTTACATAGGGAGTTATTTGTTGTTCAATTCATACGCACATGTACATACGTCCACATGTATTCATTTCATTTCCTTTTCTTTAAAATTAATTGATTTCTCGCAATCTCTTAAATATTTAGGCGAGTGTTCGAATTCTGCTAATCATCGCGGAAGCAAATAAATTCTGAAATAAAAATAAACCTCTCGCTCTAATGCCAATTTATAAAAGAATTATCACGTGTTATATATATATATACACATATACTGTAATTGATGATAAAAATTTATAATGTAATTAATCTACTTAAGCGATAGTAATTTAATATAATGTAATTAATGACATAGAAAATGTACTTCGATGGAATTGTAATTAACGATCATAAGTGAATATGAATTAATTGGTGATTGTAATCATAATTGTAATAAACCAAAAGTACACCGTACTTGGATTGTACTAGATGTCCGACACGACGTTGTGTCGCCATGTAGGAATGTACAGTCAACGATATTGTTATTTTCGTTCGTTGAAATAAATTTTGGAGTTGCTTCCGGGTTGCCAAATAATTGGTGACTTATTCTTTTCAAAATTTTAAATAATTTTTTAGATTAGATGCATTCTCTCTTCGTTATAGAAGATGAAGTCATGTCTTGCCTTAGCCTTTTAATTTTTCCCATATGCATATCTTAATATAAGAATGCATGATTCAATTTCCGTTCCAATTAACAAAGCGGATCAGGGAAAACAACAGGTCTAAAAATAAGCGGTTTAAGCTAAAAACATGACTTCCTCTTCCTATATCCTGTTTATCTGTTAGCCACTGTCATAACAAAACAAATTACTTTATTTTCAAACATTGTGCAAAAATAATGCAGCCTCTTCAACCTTTAATAATGATGATGTTAGTAGAATCGGGGTATATAAACCAAAGTAAAATCTTCCATGTTCATTCAGAAGTCAATTCAGAGGCTGAGCACTACCTGTACATTTTAGCAGTAAATTACAGTAAAAATAGTCTTTATCCCCTCCTTCGAGCCTTGCTCAATTCAGAAGAACTAAGTCATTAAACTTCCCTGATACGTTATAAGAAGAGTCAGGGAATCTTCAGAGAATTTAGTAAGCCTCCCTGAATCCTCCGAGCCACTATAGAAGAACTCGGAGAGTAATATATGATAGAAGAAAACTACTGCAAATAACCCATCCGTTGCTGCCACCTAACTAGAACCCCCGTCAACTTCGAACCAACCCAGGCAATAGACAGAGGGGTTAACATATATATATATATATATATATATGTATATATATATATATATATATATATACAGAAATAACCACGAAGGAAACAGACAATAATTAAAAACATAATGGGATTAATTTTTCGTTGTAGAAAAATTCAGAATAAAAGGAAATTAGATTAATAATTATTATGATCTCGAGCAGATCGTTGATTAGTATAATTGTGTGTGTATATATATATATGTAAAAATGGACAACGAATAATCAATATTCATTTTTACATAAGAACCAAAATCGCTTAACGCGAGTTTGGATAATAATTTTACTTGTAGCTTCCTATTTTTGTTCGTGTCACAACCCGACGATCTACCATATCTATGGTTTAGTCGTATCCATTTTTCCATTTGTTGTAAAAGTTATTATAATTAATTATGATTGTCTTGCATCTCACCCTCGACCCTAGATTATACATACACATTGCATATAAGAGGATTGGAACCCGTAGTTGTGCTTCTTAGTCCTTGATACCCATTCTGTCTTTAATTCGTTTCTTTTAGGTCCTCCCAAATAATGACTTACAGTTATACTGCACGTATGACATAATGTGAATAACTATGACGTCATAAAGTAACTTAATTCTCTTCACGTTTTCCATACCTTGAACACTGAATCACGTGTTTAGTATTTGGACATCTTCCGTATTGAATGTATGGTAAATTCTTTAATAATAATAATAATAATAATAATAATAATAATAAAAAGAAAAAAACTTCATTCTCTATACATCATTATTTATGTTGTTTCCTACCTATTGTCTACTGATACCTATCAACCTATCAGTCCATATTTTACGCGTCTCTATATTACGCACACAACCTATTGGATTACGTACATGTAAAATACGTCCACATATATTTTTTATTATTATTATTTTTTTTAAGTGCGTTCAACCCTCACAAGGCATTCATTAGGCTTACAGTAGTTGAGTGGTCGAATTCGCGAATCACAGCAGAATTGAACGTTTCTAAGATAAACAACATCTTTCGCTCTGATCCAAATTTATAACATATAATGTAATATAACATATTATGTTGTATATAAATTATCTTGTCATGTCTCATGTACTTGTGTTGTACTAATAACCATATATAATAACCATATATAATAACCATATATAATCTGACCATATAATCTAACCATATAATCTAACCATATAATCTAACCATATAATCTAACCATATAATATAACCATATATATATATATAAAACACTGTAAGAATGGTAACGACGTAATGTACTTCAATGAAACTATAATTGAATGTAATGACTTTATATATAATGTAAGAATGTACTTTAATAGAACTGTAAGGGACAATCATAAGCGAATGGGAAGTAATCCATAATCGAAATCATAATTGTAATAAACCCAAACAAAAATGTACTCAGTCGTGTACTTCAATTGTACTTGTGTACGACTATGAAATGATATCGCCTTCAGAAATGAAAAGGCGGCAAAAAAAAATAAGATTAGTTTTTATTTTTATTTATTTCTTTTTAATTTTTATTTTGGAATCTGTCAAACATCTGATCGTGTTTAAAAGGGGGGAAACTTAACCTCCCACTGCCGTCCCCCAAAACTTAGGCGTATATTATACATGTATTTGTAAAATAAAGGACACTTCATTACGGCTCTCTGCTTTGGTCACTGCTAAGAGACTCCTCTTGTTAGCAGCCTCGCTGCGGGGAGGGGGCAGAGGCCCCTTGCCTCCTTAATATTTTTAGATTCCGGCCTGAGCTATGGTCGAAAGAGGTCGAACCTCTACCCCTGTAAAATTCAGACCACTACCTGTAAATTTTTAAGAAGAAAATTACAGTAAGAGAAACTTTTTATTTTTCCCCCTCGAGTTGGGCTATCTTCAGAGGAATTTAGTCAGTAAAGTAGAAGTATCAGAGTATTATTGAAAGAAAAGAATTAACAGAGTGTCGACCCCATAAAGCGAGAGAAAAGAATTAGAAAGTTATAGAAGAAAAGTATATAGAAGAAATATCCGTTGCTTGCCTCCGTAACTAGAACCCCCGTCGATCCGAACCAACCCAGGGCCATAGACGGAGGGGTTAACAGACTGGCGACCATATAGCCAGGATAAACACATAGAAGAAGGAAGATAACAAGACTGGACCCTTTACCAGGATCTTAACACATTTTAAGAAGAAGAAGATTACTTTAAGAAGAAGATTACTTTAAGAAGAAGATTACTTTAAGAAGAAGATTCCTTTAAGAAGAAGAAGATTTTAAGAAGAGGCCACTCTTTGGCCAAGATAGAAATTCCCTGCATCAGGATAAAACCAGTTGACCGGCGTGTCACGACTTCTAGTTCGTAACATCCACCCTTGAACCGTTGCGTCACGACTCCAAGTTCTTCACGCCTAGTTTTCATCCAGGGACAAGTAGCCAGCAAGACGTCTTCAGGACACGTCTCAAGGATTTCCCCATAGAAAATTTTGTTAAGTACATTTTGTTTTTTTAAGTAATTTATAAACACTTGAAAAGTCAGTATTATTAACAGTTAATAATGAGTATCAAATCAGAATTTACAAGAAACACAGTGAACACTTCAGACACCAGTGATACATTTTTTTAGTGAAACAGTAATTGTAACAGAGAGTTAATTGTAACAGAGTTAATTGTAACAGAGAGTTAATTGTAACAGAGAGTTAATTTCAGAGAGTGATTTTCAGTTATTTTCACTATTATATTCAGTATAGAATAATTTTATTTATGTGCCAAACATAATAGTACCGTACCTTCACGTACGTTCGAATGAAATGTTGTTTACATTTTTTATTTTTGTTTACAATTTTTTTCAATTTATTGAATTGAATTGACTTGCAAATTAAGAGAGAGAGTGTTTATAGAGAGTTTATAGATTTAGAGAGATATTTGAAGTCAGTTTTGAAGTCAGTTTTCGTTGCAAATAAGTTGCAAGTCAGTTTTGAAGTCAGTTTTCGTTGCAAATAAGTTGCAAGTCAGTTTTGAAGTCAGTTTTAGTTGCAAAGAAGTTGCAAGTCAGTTTTGAAGTCAGTTTTCGTTGCAAGTCAGTTTTGAAGTCAGTTTTCGTTGCAAAGAAGTTGCAAGTCAGTTTTGAAGTCAGTTTTAGTTGCAAAGAAGTTGCAAGTCAGTTTTGAAGTCAGTTTTCGTTGCAAAGAAGTTGCAAATCAGTTTTGAAGTCAGTTTTCGTTGCAAATAAGTTGCAAGTCAGTTTTGAAGTCAGTTTTCGTTGCAAATAAGTTGCAAGTCAGTTTTGAAGTCGGTTTTCGTTGCAAATAAGTTGCAAGTCATTTTTGAAGTCAGTTTTCGTTGCAAATAAGTTGCAAGTCATTTTTGAAGTCAGTTTTCGTTGCAAATAAGTTGCAAGTCATTTTTGAAGTCAGTTTTCGTTGCAAATAAGTTGCAAGTCATTTTTGAAGTCAGTTTTCGTTGCAAATAAGTTGCAAGTCATTTTTGAAGTCAGTTTTCGTTGCAAATAAGTTGCAAGTCAGTTTTGAAGTCAGTTTTCGTTGCAAATAAGTTGCAAGTCATTTTGAAGTCAGTTTTCGTTGCAAAAAAGTTGCAAGTCAGTTTTGAAGTCAGTTTTCGTTGCAAATAAGTTGCAAGTTAGTTTTGAAGTCAGTTTTCGTTGCAAATCAGTTGCAAATCAGTTTTCAGAAGGTTGCGCCAAGAGGGACAACCAACCCCCGAGATTTATAAAGATACTCGAAGTAGTTTCGAGTCAGTTTTATTTGCAAATAAGTTGCAAATCAGTTTTCAGTTGGTTGCATCCAAAAGGGATAACCAAACCCCAGAGATTTATAAAGGTACTCGAAGTAGTTTCGAGTCAGTTTTATTTGCAAATAAGTTGCAAATCAGTTTCAGAAGGTTGCGCCAAGATGGACAACCGCCCCAGAGATTTATAGAAATACTTGACAAGAGGTCAAGTCAGAAGGTTGCGCAAGATGGACAACCGCCCCAGAGATTTATAGAAATACTTGACAAGAGGTCAAGTCAGAAGGTTGCGCCAAGATGGACAACCGCCCCCAGAGATTTATAGAAATACTTGACAAGAGGTCAAGTCAGAAGGTTGCGCCAAGATGGACAACCGCCCCCAGAGACATAGAAATACTTGGCAAGAGGTCAAGTCAGAAGGTTGCGCCAAGATGGACAACCGCCCCCCAGAGATTTATAGAAATACTTGACAAGAGGTCAAGTCAGAAGGTTGCGCCAAGAGGGACAACCGCCCCAGAGATTACAGAAGCCAGTTTTGAAGAAGCCAGTTTTGAAGAAGCCAGTTTTGAAGAAGCCAGTTTTGAAGAAGCCAGTTTTGAAGAAGCCAGTTTTGAAGCAGTTAGTTTTGAAGCAGTTAGTTTTGAAGCAGTTAGTTTTGAAGCAGTTAGTTTTGAAGCAGTTAGTTTTGAAGCAGTTAGTTTTGAAGCAGTTAGTTTTTAAGAAGTCAGTTTTTAAGTCCCAAGTCATTCCAATGCAGTCAATTGAATTCAACTTTTTCTTTGTAAGTTAAGAGAATTTAATTTAAGAAAATGTAATTTAAGAATTTAATTCAACCTTTTTTTTGTTGTAAAAGAGAATTTAATTCAACCTGAATTGACCGGGTTGCGTCTTTAGTTAACCTTTCTTTGTTTTGTTGTAAGAAGGAAATGGACCGATTTGTCTTTTCTTTTCATGCCATTGTTGCGTATAAAAATATATAGGTAAAATGACATATTTTATTGTTGGCAACCAAAACCGTTTTTTACAAATGTTGGTAACGAGTTTTATAATTATTGCGATTATATGATGACAGAAATAGTGTAATAATTAATCGATCATGTACCTAATTTATCTTGCTCTGTATGGTCGGGAAATTTACCCGTAGGACCGCACATACCCTAAATTTCAGTTGTGTTTATTCTTTTTGTCATTTAATTTTAATAAAACTTCTACACAATAAAACATATGTATTTATCATATGCAAACAAGTTTTCAGACTAAAATATCAAATAATTCAATCTATCAACATTTAAAGAAAGAGTATAATTTTTCTACTTAACATGCAAAAATTATTAAACCTTTTTAATATTTTTTTTAGTATATAAAAATAATTTTTAATGTAAAATTTACCTGAAATTATTAAAAGAAAAGATTGTTCGAAATGCTTTCCTTCCATTTCAATAACTTTTTTATTCTTGGCCGAAACTCATCTAAGGTTCGATTTACTTTTATTTTTAAGAATATTATAAAATTATGTTTAGCTCATTAAAATGCATAAATTGGTTTCTATTGTTAATTTGTATTCTTAATTTTCTTAATTCAATTATCGTACCAATACTTCTGGTTAATGTTAATGGTTATATGGTTCATATATAGCTAGGAATGTTACTAGTCGAATTTAATTCCATCTTCAAAATTCAATTTTTAAACCGTGAGATTTACTTTCATCAATTGTAAGTCCTCTAAGTACATTTCTTTTTATTACCTTAATACGTGTAACTGATTTAATTAAATACTTAAATACTACCTTGAACTTAAAGGATTTTATGATAATAATAATAATAACAACAATAATTGACTCAAAAGATTTTATAACCCTAAACCCATCTTAAATTATTATACATTATTTTTAAACTTTGTTAATTCAAAAACCTCCCAAATCCCTACACATACACACGCATGTATGCGCACTATATATATATATATATATATATATATATATACACAAACCTTATGCTAAAATCATTGGATGTCACAATAAACTATTTCATAGCGTGTAAGTGCTAACTATGCTATTTATATAGTCCTACGCATTTTTGCTTACTATATATAAATTTTTGCTCAGGCGTTTATTCAGTTAATTTAAAAATCCTCTCAGCTAATCTGTCCCTCAAAATTATAAGATACACACTTTGTATCTAATACACACATACACACTAGACCACAGGTCTATACATCATCCATTACGTAATTCGATTTTTTACCTACAATAGTCAATAAAATTAGTTATAGACTGCACGATCAGGGTAACTTTGGAAAATAATTTATATTTTTCCCTTTTACCTACTATTCGTATGTATGTAATTTTCCCACAGAATTTTTTTTTAAATTAACAATATCATTCTTTGCCTAACTTAATTGTTTGTCCAAATTAATGTATTAATCCTTTTATTCTGTTTGCATAAATTAAAATATTAATCTTTGAATTTTTTATATTTTATAAGCAAGTGTCATTTTAAAGATTTGATTACTCTCCATTGTACGCAACCACCGAACTCACTTGTTCTGTATAAAAATTTGTAATGTAAAGAAAAATTCGTCATCTAACTTGTAGTAGTTAGGATGTTATTTTCTCATTTGTATTGTATTAATGGTACCCTACTAGATTATCGTATAAATATCATTTTTAAAAGGGGAGAGCAATGTAAAAATGGACAATGAATAATCAATATTCATTTTTACATAAGAACCAAAATCGCTTAACGCGAGTTTGGATAATAATTTTACTTGTAGCTTCCTATTTTTGTTGTGTCACAACCCTACGATCTACCATATCTATGGTTTAGTCGTATCCATTTTCCATTTGTTATAAAGTTATTATAATTAATTATGATTGTCTTGCATCTCACCCTCGACCCTAGATTATACATACGCATTGCATATAAGAGGATTGGAACCCGTAGTTGTGCTTCTTAGTCCTTGATACCCACTCTGTCTTTAATTCGTTTCTTTTAGGTCCTCCCAAATAATGACTTACAGTTATACTGTACGTATGACATAATGTGAATAACTATGACGTCATAAAGTAACTTAATTCTCTTCACGTTTTCCATACCTTGAACACTGAATCACGTGTTTAGTATTTGGACATCTTCCGTATTGAATGTATGGTAAATTCCTTAATAATAATAATAATAATAATAATAATAATAATAATAATAAAAAAAAAAAAAACTTCATTCTCTATATATCATTATTTATGTTGTTTCCTACCTATTGTCTACTGATACCTATCAACCTATCAGTCCATATTTTACGCGCGTCTATATTACGCACACAACCTATTCTGTTACTTACATGTAAAATACGTCCACATGTATTTTTTTTATATTTTTTTTAAGTGCGCTCACCCTCAAACATTCATTAGGCTTACAGTAGTTGAGTGGTCGAATTCGCGAATCACAGCAGAATTGAACGTTTCTAAGATAAACATCTTTCGCTCTGATCCAAAATTCATAACATATAATGTAATATAACATATTATGTTGTATATAAATTATCTTGTCATGTCTCATGTACTTGTGTTGTAATAATAACCATATATAATAACCATATAATACCATATAATCTAACCATATAATCTACCATATAATCTAACCATATAATCTAACCATATATCTAATATAACCCATATAATATATATATATATATATAAAACACTGTAAGAATGGTAATGACGTAATGTACTTCAATGAAACTATAATTAATGTAATGATTTATATAATGTAAGAATGTACTTTAATAGAACTGTAAGGGACAATCATAAGCGAATGGGAAGTAATCCATAATCGAAATCATAATTGTAATAAACCCAAACAAAAATGTACTCAGTCGTGTACTTCAATTGTACTTGTGTACGACTATGAAATGATATCGCTTTCAGAAATGAAGAGTCGGCAAAAAAAAAAAGATTAGTTTTTATTTTTATTTATTTTTTTTAAATCTTTATTGGAATCTTTCAAACATCTGATCGTGTTTAAAAGGGGGGAAACTTAACCTCCAACTGCCGTTCCCCAACATTCAGGCTTATATATTATACATGTATTTGTAAAATGAAGGACACTTCATTACGGCTCTCTGCTTTGGTCACTGCTAAGAGACTCCCCTTGTTAGCAGCCTCGCTGCGGGGAGGGGGCAGAGGCCCCTTGCCTCCTTAATATTTTTAGATTCCGGCCTGAGCTATGGTCGAAAGAGGTCGAACCTCTACCCCTGTAAATTCAGAGCAGTACCTGTATATTTTTAAGAAGTAAATCACAGCAAGCGAAACTTTTTATTTTCCCCCTCGAGTTGGGCTATCTTCAGAGGAATTTAGTCAGAAAAGTAGAAGTATCAGAGTATTATTGAAAGAAAAGAATTAACAGAGTGTCGACCCCATAAAGCGAGAGAAAAGAATTAGAAAGTTATAGAAGAAAAGTATATAGAAGAAATATCCGTTGCTTGCCTCCGTAACTAGAACCCCCGTCGATCCGAACCAACCCAGGGCCATAGACGGAGGGGTTAACATATATATATATATATATATAATATAAAATTGTGTGTATATATATATATATATATAAATAAATACATATATACATATATATATATGTATATGTATATGCAGTAGGGTGGCCCACTTTTCAATTTTTTGTTAAAAGTATAGGTTATCGTAGTTTTCCCATTATTTGGCACTATACTAGCACATTGGTATCATTTTTACAAAAATTGATCAATATTTAGGGGTCTCGCATCGACCTTGAAATTACGAGTTTTTTTTTTTTAAATGCGTACTTTTTAACTTTTTACTGAATCAAGATAAATCATTAAGTAGGGATGTTTTCTGAATCCTCTTAGTGAGAGAAGTCGTTTGGTGTGCCTTACAATGTCATACGACTAACGGTTTAAAAGTTGTACCTGTATACAGGTAATACCAATGTGCTAGGATAGTGCCAAATAATGGGAAAAACCACGATCACCTATACTTTTCAAAAAATCAGCAAATAGCAGACAAATAAGGAAGAAAGAAACAATAACTTAAACAATCACTTTTGCATTGTATTGACCACTATCACACGTCACTGGCTGCAACGTTGTCCCTCTGAGCTATGTCATCGTGGCGATGATGACTTCTTAAAGTCGCCGAGCTCTTTCCGGTTCTTTTCCACCACTTGCAGAAGATCCTGCAGCTGTGCCTCGTCCTTTGTGACCGTGTTCGCATAGTCTTGTATCAGTTGGACTCCTCTTTCAGCGACGTCATTGGTGACCTGGAGATTAGAGATCACATCCTTCAGACGACAAAAGTCCTCGTTCTCGTCCCACTTATCAGTTGGCAGGGTGAGCCACGAAGACCCATACATCTTCAGACCTGCAAATAAGAACCAGGAGGACTCGTCGATCAGGTCGGGGAGTAGCGTCATCTCGTCGACTGAGACGTTCTCGTATGTGAAGTCTTTGGGTACAGGGAGGTGGGACAGCTTCTCTGCCATCTGTTGCTTCACAGTGCCATCCACCTTGTTGCTGCATAGAGCGAAGATGACGGTCTGAGGCCTCAGATACCAGAAGTGCCGCCTCATCACTGCCAGTGACGCTTCTGCCACCTCGCGGTCCACTGCCCTATACCTCAGAAAACGCTGGTATAGTACCAGGTCATTCAACGGCGCATCAGCTGCTACAGGGGCCGCCAACCAAGCTGGTACGTACAGAAGAGCGATGAACACCACGATCCTGTGCAGTTTGTCGACCAGCTCGGCGTCGAGCTCCAGCTGCCTACTGAACATCAGCAGTTTTGTGTAGTAGATGACCTGAAACAGAATAGGCACCATTGTAAGTAAGACAGGTTTATTGTTACCAATTACTTTGTTTGCGTTATAATGAAATGTTTATCTTTGAATAACATTTAAACTTATCTCTAGATTATTTTTGTTTGAAAATACTAACTTTAGCCATCCATCTTGCGTGGTGGTAGGCTCCTGGGCGCATGAGGTGAATGCCACGGCGTGGTTGTGTCCCGAGTACCAGGAGCGTGATCTCTGCCACTTCCCGTAATCGTCTCTGACGAAACCAGAAGCTGTGCTCAGGAAGCTGACCGCCGCGTCCCGGAGTTCTATTAGCCACGTACTCTCCGCCAGATTCTCGACCTGCAGCTTGCAGTAGGTCGAGAGATCGAGCTCGTCCCATCTTCAAATATAATAAACAAGAAAATTGTGTGAGAAAACTCTGAAGTTCCGGTTTGGCTTGCTGTTTTATAAACTAGTGGAATATCATGTGTGTCCTAACTTTACCTTGCACAAAAAATGAACTAACCTTCTCTTCAACTGCTGAAACAAAGGATCAGTTGGTGCCGTAGTCCTTCCGAGCAGGGTGACGGCTACTGCCCCCACGATAAGCTCTAGGACGTGATGACGGCATCCCAGCAGGAGTAGCGGTCGCCCGAGCATGTTTTCCAGCCGGACAACTGCACCATGCACCCTCCCCGTGATGCGGCGAGGAAGATTAACAGACACACTTGGCTCTTTCGGCAGGGGGAACGCTAGTTCTGTCTCCGACTCTCCTGACATGCCAGTATCATCATTCTCCATGGCCTCATCTCCGGTTTCGTATGCACACTTTGAGGTTTGCGGCTCCTGGCGAGGACGTTTTCTTCCTTCCTGTAGCTTTCTTTTTACAGCGAAAACTTTATCGTTCCCGCTCATCGTTGCCACCCGAGGACCACGTTGATCGAGGTAGAAGTCAATGTCTTCTTTCTTGTCCTTGTCGGACAGCAGTCGATTCTTCTTTATATCTTCGACAGCGTCAGATGCTCCGATATCCCACAGCTTGTCCACACTGTCCGAAAACTTCTGCCGTTTTCCTCCGGCGTCAGTTTCTCGTTTTATGCTCTTTTGGAGTAAGTGCCACTCTTTCCACAATGCCTCTAGCTTCCGTTCGCAGTTGAGCTTTGTGATTGTTTTAATGCGGGCCATGTTCCAAAACTTTAAGACGTTGTTTACAGTTTCTTTGAATGCGTCTTTCCTGTTAGCAGTGTACTGGATAACACTGAAGAAGTATTGCAAAACCTGCCGTGTTGTTGGCAATTTGCTACCACTGATGGAGGACGACGGTTGGCCAACTAAAAAATTTCCGAGGCTGATCTTAGAGAAGGTAGCGATGTTATTTTCGCCTTTCCTTTTGATGACTCTCTATTTGTAGCTTCAAGAGTTCTTCCAGTTATGGTTGCCATCGATTTGTCCATGACAAAGGATGAGGAACTCAGACAGAATTTCAAAATGTTATGATCTGCAAAAAAAGAAATAGGTTAGGTACCTGGCACAGGCATAGTGCATTTTCTAATTACCTATATACATTATACATTCCGCCCGGGTATGGTGACTCATTTTTTTGAAAAGTATAGGTGATCGTGGTTTTTCCCATTATTTGGCATTATACTAGCACATTGGTATTACCTGTATACAGGCACAACCTTTAAACCGTTAGTCGTATGACATTGGCAGGCACACTAAACGACTTCTCTCATTAAGAGGATTCCTAAAACATCCCTACTTAATGATTTATCTTGATTAAGTAAAAAGTTAAAAAGTACGCATTTTAAAAAAAAACTAGTAATTTCAAGGTCGATGCGAAACCCCTAAATATTGATCAATTTTTTAAAAATGGTACCAATGTGTTAGTATAGTGCCAAATAATGGGAAAAACCACGATCACGTATACTTTTCAAAAAAAATTGAAAAGTTGGCCACCCTAATATACAGGCCCGGATTTAGCTATAGGCGAACTAGGCGATCGCCTAGGGCCTCGCGCCAAAGGGGGCCTTGCTCAAGCCGTTTTGCGCGTTCTGTTCAAGTGATATTAATGATTTAGAACTCTATGAAGAACTTAAAGTACTTTGCAGGTTTATACCTGAGAAAACAGATCTCGGAAATGCCCTTGTTTATATAGTGCAAAAACAACTAAGTGAGATTTATCCTAATGTTTATGTTGCACTTCGAATAGTATTAACCATCCCAGTTTCTCGCGTCTCAAACTTATTAAAACATATTTGTGTTCCACCATGTCTCAAGCGAGATTGCAATCATTAGCTATATTATCAATAGAAAACGATATAACAAATTCATTAGATTATTCTCAATTAATTGAAGAGTTTAGCTCGACGAAAAGTAGAAAAGCATTGCTGTAAGAATCTGTAAGCATCTGAACCAAATATTAAAGCATTAATATTTAGCCTGATAAGTCGATCGCTCACTATTATAAAAAATGAAATGTCAACATCTCTTATACATCACACATGAAAAACGTTTGTATACTATGGAAAGTCATTACCTATAATATTATATAAATCTTAGAAATCATTGTCTTATATTTTCGATACAAATCTTGATTCATATTATAATTTATACTTATTTGTATGGTTTATTTATATTTCTTATACAATTTCCATGCGTGATTATTTTGGTTTGGTTTAATTTTTAAGTGCTGGCATAGTTCTGTCTATACGGGATTCTAATATTGCTGGTATAGTACCGATAATTAAGTCCATATTTTCATATATATAGGCCTAGGGCCTCGCAATTTCTAGATCTGCCTAGGGCCTCGCAACTTCTAGATCCGGCCCTGTGTATATATATATATATATATATATATATATATATATATATATATAAGCAAACAACCACAAGGAAAAGGAAACACAAAGTCCGAGCGCTTTCGTGATATATTCACATTATCAAGGAAGAACAGAAAATAGACGGAGATTACAAAGTATTTGAGTTAAATAGACAAGCAAAAAATTCACAATTGGCACCTCAAATTAAAGGCCTTAAAGCCCTCTAAAGATTTTTTCAAATTGATAACATAATCTGTAGGCAGCTAAATAACTGAATAAAAAATATACTGTATAGATGAAATTAGACAAAAAGAAAACCAATACAGAGAACAAAAATTATTATAATGGTTATTAACACTAATATTTAATTAACACAGGCAATTAATAGGCAAGAATTTAATGAAAAACAAATAGATGACGTAGATAACAAATAGAAAACATAATCTGTAGGCTGATTAATTACTATACAGATGAAATTAGACAAAACACCAGTACAGAAAACCTAAAAAAAATTATTATAATGGTTATTAACACTAATATTTAATTGAAATAGGAAAAATTAAAAGGCCCGAAATTAATGAAAACAAAGGGAAAGTTGCCATCGTCTTACAGATTATTACAAAATTTCAACAAACAATCTGGAAAAAAAATTGTTATCCCAACAGCAACACACTTCAAATATCCAATAAAAACACCCAGCAACCAAAGATTATACACGAAAGAAATATTACAATTAAAATAGACACATAAGAATGTTAACAGTTCTTACAATAATATTTATTTATTTAACCAGGGCAAACCATTAAGAGGCAAAAAATGCAATTAAGAAAACAGTAGGCCCATCGCCAACTTACTGACAATGTACGAATCTAATTTGTACAACCCAGGGCTAATATTAAAGACCAAATCCGCATTATTCTTGATCACACTTGATTCCAATATATTTCTGCTAACAATAGATTTACTAAACCTTAATTTGGAAGCATTTTTCCAATCAATGGGATGATTAGAATCTCTTACGTGAATGAAAATGGCGTTAGATTCCTGGCCACTTCTTATACTGTATTGATGCTGTTTAATACGTAACTCAAGAGTCTTACCAGTTTGGCCAATGTAAAATTTATTACATATTGTGCAAGGGATTTTATATACACAACCATGTTCACTTAAAGAGATTCTAATCATCCCATTGATTGGAAAAATGCTTCCAAATTAAGGTTTAGTAATCTATTGTTAGCAGAAATATATTGGAATCAAGTGTGATCAAGAATAATGCGGATTTGGTCTTTAATATTAGCCCTGGGTTGTACAAATTAGATTCGTACATTGTCAGTAAGTTGGCGATGGGCCTACTGTTTTCTTAATTGCATTTTTTGCCTCTTAATGGTTTGCCCTGGTTAAATAAATAAATATTATTGTAAGAACTGTTAACATTCTTATGTGTCTATTTTAATTGTAATATTTCTTTCGTGTATAATCTTTGGTTGCTGGGTGTTTTATTGGATATTTGAAGTGTGTTGCTGTTGGGATAACAATTTTTTTTCCAGATTGTTTGTTGAAATTTTGTAATAATCTGTAAGACGATGGCAACTTTCCCTTTGTTTTCATTAATTTCGGGCCTTTTAATTTTTCCTATTTCAATTAAATATTAGTGTTAATAACCATTATAATAATTTTTTTAGGTTTTCTGTACTGGTGTTTTGTCTAATTTCATCTGTATAGTAATTAATCAGCCTACAGATTATGTTTTCTATTTGTTATCTACGTCATCTATTTGTTTTTCATTAAATTCTTGCCTATTAATTGCCTGTGTTAATTAAATATTAGTGTTAATAACCATTATAATAATTTTTGTTCTCTGTATTGGTTTTCTTTTTGTCTAATTTCATCTATACAGTATATATTTTTTATTCAGTTATTTAGCTGCCTACAGATTATGTTATCAATTTGAAAAAATCTTTAGAGGGCTTTAAGGCCTTTAATTTGAGGTGCCAATTGTGAATTTTTTGCTTGTCTATTTAACTCAAATACTTTGTAATCTCCGTCTATTTTCTGTTCTTCCTTGATAATGTGAATATATCACGAAAGCGCTCGGACTTTGTGTTTCCTTTTCCTTGTGGTTGTTTGCTTATTAATAAGGTCACGTGTTATTTTGTGATTCTAGTGCATATATATATATATATATATATATATATATATATATATATATATATATAAAGGGTGATCCAGAGAAATGGGACCCAAAAGAAACCCCTGTAACTCAAAGTATAAGTCCTTTTATAAAATCATACGCATCATTCGAAAGAGGATAGTTACAAGTTTGTACAGGATTGTATAGGTTTTGACAATACAAGACAAGATAAGATACAAAACAAAATAAAAGTGTTAGTTAAAACTAACCCTTCAAGATGACTGCATGGACTGTGGAACAGCTGCGTTTCATAACTGAGCAATATTATGAGCATGGAAGAAGTGTAGTTTCAGCTCAAAGATCTTTCAAGACAAATTTTCAGATGTCAAAATCACCTTCTAAGAAAGTAATCCGTCGGTGTGTCAGAAATTTTTCCCTAACTGGCAGCATTGGAAAAAGAAAACCAACTGGAAGAGTGCGCACAGCAAGGATAAACGAGATCATTAACAGAACTCATGAAATTGTACAGGATAATCCTAACATAAGCATCAGACGTGCTTCTCAGCTGTTAGGAGTTGGATATGGAACAACACACAGTATATTCAAGCAAAATTTAATGCTTTTTCCATATAAAATTCAAACAGTGCAACAACTAAACGATGGAGATTTCGCACGAAGACGACAATTCTGTCAATGGATCCAACAGAAGGTAAATGACACCACCAATTTTCTAGCAA
>JAJOZX010012688.1:47500-109311 GCA_023014485.1 Bathynomus jamesi
ATATATATATTATATATACATATATATATATATAAAAATGCGTTTGTGTGTATGCGTTTGTGTATATATATTATATATATATATATATATATATATTCATTAACGAATATATTTCATTTATTGACGTTATTCAGTAATATATTGGATCAAACCAAGGCTACAGAACGTGGCTTGCCTTGTTTGGTTTTCAAATCAATCGTAAAACGTGCAGTCATAAGGTTGAAATTCCCTTGGTTTGTTTTTGTTTTTTTCAAATCTATCAGAAACGTGGTTTTTTAAGGTTCAGATTTCCATCACACACTACCTGACCTCCAAAAGGGTCACCTACCGTGGGAAAAAAAGGATTAAGAAAGTAAACAACGACCAGATAAGTTCCATTTAATACTTTTTCTTTAACGTTTCTTTCGTCGGTAGCTTAATTCTATATTAATTTAGTAATAAATTTGTGTTACAAGATCCTGTTTCTGCGTTTCAAGAACGCGGTGGACCTACGTTGTAATTTATTAATTTCCAAACGCTCGTTTTTTGTTTTTTTCTTTTTGTTTTTTGTTGTTTAACTAATTAAAAGCATGGCACCCCCGTCAAGTACTTGCAGTCGCTGTGAAGGGAAATTTGCTGCTTACGCGTTTACAATGGCTAATAATAATGATCAGTTAGTTTGCAGGTGGTGCTCAAGCATGGAAGTGCTGAGGAACGAATTAGACCGTGAGAGGCAGGCCAGGGTGAGACTTGAAGAAAGCGTGATGCTCCTGACGGCAAAATTAGAATCCCTTGAGTCTCCAGTTACGACCCCTCCTGCCTCAGTTTCTATTAATAATATAAATAGTACTAATAGCCCTCTCTCTTCCCCTAGTTCCCAACCCTTCGTTCGAGTGCGAAATGGAGACCCATTGAGAAAAGCAAAGCCTTGTCTACCAGTAATAACAAGCAATAAGTTTTCTGTTTTAGGGTTCGAAGATACTGATGAAGCGGAAATACGACTTGTTGGTGATTCCATTGTTCGAGGGCAGCTCGAGGAATTCTGTGGGAGAAACCCTAGTCGTAGGCGACGTTACTGCTACCCTGGTGCAAGGGTGGAGGATATAACTAATAATGTTGACCATTTTATAGACAGTACCGCCGAGGACACAACGTATGTTATTCATGTCGGTACTAATAACGTTTTAAATTCTAGATCGGAAGAACTGCTGGCTAGGTACAGCGACTTATTAGAGCGATTAAAGGAGAAAACTAATAAGATTGTTTTAACAGGTATACTTCCTCGAATTATCCAACGAAGCGATTTCTACAGCAAGGCGACCTATATTAACAATAACCTAAAGTCTCTTTGCCAACAGGAAGGAGTGCATTTTGCTAATTTTTGGAACAGTTTCTACGGCAGGAGGGACTTGTTCCTCGAAGATGGACTTCATCTTAATGAAGTTGGAGCTGCGCGTTTAGGAAGACTATTTCATAATACTGTCTCTTCTTTTCAGGCTGCCGTAAGCCGAACGGTCCCAGCGTAAATTCCACAAATTTCCCCCGCTCGCGAAGGTGTCGCAATTACAAACAATTTGAAGGTTCTATCCTTAAATGGTCGTAGCCTACGAAATAAAATGAACGAATTTTTTTCTTTAATTGCTTGTAAAGACTATGATTTAATTGCGATAAATGAATCGTGGCTTAGCACTGAAACACGTGACTTTGTAGGGGAGTATCAAATTAAAGGTTATAGACTTTTTGTTAAAAACAGAATAGTTAGGCGAGGAGGCGGTGTTATGTTGTATATCAAAGATAATATTGCGAACGTTATAGAAGTAAAGCACTCAATTCCAGAACCGATAGATTCAACTATAGCAGAACTTAAATTCAACGATTTCAAACTTCTTGTTGCGGTTATATATAGGCCCCCAAATCAAACAGCTGCTACGGACGAAGCGTCATATCGTGAACTAAAGAGAATAATCGGTAGTGAGCAGGCGTTAGTTATGGGTGACTTTAATTGCGCCAACGTGAATTACGATACAATGCAGGGAGACGCGGAAGGTAATCGTTTAGTTAATTTTCTCGAGGATAGCTTTCTTATTCAAAAGGTTGGGGAACCTACGAGGTTGGACAGTATTTTAGATTTAGTAATAACTACGGATGATAGGCTAATTACTGATCTTCAAGTAATAGAACCGTTGAGCAATAGCGATCACAATATGGTAGAGTTTGTCCTCTCAGTAAGTCACTCGAAACCAACTAACTCGACTAAAATTCCTAGCTTCCAGCACGCAGACTTTAGTAAATTTCGAAATAAATTTTCACACGTCAATTGGGAAAACGTAATGGGGAACTCCAACGCAAAACTAATGTGGGAATCGTTCGTAAAGGTATTTAGGACTATAAATGAGGAATGTGTACCGGACAAAATTAAGCGTGCGAAAGTAAACAAAAAGCCCTTGTGGTTTACTTCTAGAGTAGGAGACATTATAAAGAGTAGAGAGAGGGCTTATAGGCTATACAAGTCCGATAAAGATAATCTGTTGTTACGAAACAACTACATATCTCTAAGGCGTGAAGCTAAAAGTGTAATAAAAAAGTCAAAACGCGAATTTGAAATCTCCATAGCTCGTGACGGTAAAGAAAATCCCAAGCGATTCTTTCAATACGTCAATAATAGAAATCCAGTAAAAAGTGTCTTAGGTCCATTAAAAAATGGAAATGGAGATCTAGTCTCTGAAAACAAGGAAATGGCTACCTTGCTAAACGAATTTTTTACGTCAGTTTTTACTATAGAAGATGTAACGAATATCCCTACGGTCATAGACATAATACCTTTTGATAATGGTAATATTTTGGATAATATTGTCGTTAGTGAAGGGGAAGTAATGCGCTATATTGATAAAATGAAAACGCGTAAATCACCGGGCCCGGATTCCATATATCCCATACAACTAAAAGAATTAAAAGATAGCATTGTTGTGCCGCTAACAAAGATTTTTAATGCGTCTATTTCTGAGGGGTGCGTACCAGATAATTTCAAGTTAGCAAACGTAACACCTATCTTTAAGAAAGGCGATAAAGGTGCGGCGGGAAATTATAGGCCAATCAGTTTAACGTCTGTTGTAGGTAAGCTACTGGAATCAATAATTAGGGATCGTATAGTCGAACACTTAGAAGTGCATAATCTGGTCAGAAATACGCAGCACGGTTTTAGGCGAAACAAATCTTGCTTAACTAATCTTTTAGAATTTTTCCAAAGCGTGGTTAACGTTTACGATAGACATCGGGCGGTTGATGTAGTGTATTTAGATTTTCAAAAAGCGTTTGACACCGTGCCGCACAAAAGACTGATTGAAAAAAACTAAGGCTCATGGAATCAGGGGTGTAGTAATAAATTGGCTAGAAGAATGGTTGCGAGGCAGGAAACAGAGGGTGGTCGTTGATGGAGCGGAGTCGTGTTGGGCTAATGTAGCGAGTGGCGTTCCTCAGGGTTCTGTATTGGGCCCCTTGCTTTTTCTTATATATATTAACGATTTAGATGTCGGCCTAGTCAGTACAGTTTCAAAGTTTGCGGATGACACGAAGCTGGGTGGTAGGGCGATTAATGACGAAGATAGAGGTAAAATTCAGGAAGATCTGAATAAAATCGTTGATTGGTCAGTCACATGGCAAATGAGATTTAACGTGGATAAGTGCAAATTATGCATATAGGTTCGCGTAACGGTAATTTTGCGTATAGTATGTCAGGGAAAGATTTAACAAGCGTAGAGCAGGAAAAAGATTTAGGAGTTATAGTCACTGGTGATTTAAAAGTAGCGAAACAAAGTACAGCGGCGGTCAATAAGGCGAAGAAAGTGTTAGGTTTTATAGCTCGAAATTTTGAGTACAAATCGCGCGATATTATAGTTCCTCTTTATAAATCATTAGTTAGACCCCATTTGGAGTACGCGGTCCAATTTTGGAATCCGCATATGCGCAAAGATATAGACAAAATCGAAAGAGTTCAAAGACGAGCAACTAAGATGATTCCGTCTCTTAGGTCAAAGTCGTACGAGATAGGCTTAAGGAGTTAAAATTGACAACACTCGAGACCAGGAGGTTAAGGGGTGATCTAATCCAGGTTTTCAAAATTATGAATGGGTTCGATAACGTAGATAGAGATAGCTTTTTCGAAATATCTCAATATAATAGGACTAGAAATAACGGGTGTAAGTTGACAAGTAGAAGGTTCGAGACAGCAGTTGCGAAAAACTTTTTTACGCATAGAATAGTAAATAGCTGGAATAGTTTGCCGGTAGAAGTAATTAGTAGCACGTCTATAAACATGTTTAAAAATCGATTAGACGCATATGTTGATAGAAAGGGTATAGTTTAAGGTAGTAAAATTAAGGCTTTCTGGGGATAGATCCCACAGCTCAACACAAGTGTTGTGGGATATAGGGAGGCAGCGTCTTGGGTTAGGGGATACTCTCTGTCCTTACACACCCCATTTAAAGATATTCCTCTGCCGAGCGGTGCCCCCATAGTACTGTGAGGTATTGAAAAACTCATGATCTTCACTTGCCCCACAAACACCTTTAAATGGGAGACCCATAATGGGTGCACACACATTTCTACATTACTGTACAGTCCTTACAGCCACACCTACACTTTTCCTCGTAAGTGTATATATTGTAATGTATATGGTTGTAAATTTGACTTGGTCCGCAATCGATATGAACCGTGACTTAATGGATACCATAATGAAATTGACTGGATTCTTTGGATCTGATATATTTGCATGTCCGTTATATAATAGATATAGAGTGTAACATATTTGTAGATAGTAGTCTATTATGACTTGATCCTCTGGATCGAGAGATTCTATCTTTAGTTTTAAATCGATAATTAATTATTTTTAAATTGATAATGTATATGGTTGTAAATTTTGACTTGGTCCGCAATCGATATGGACCGTGACTTGATGGATACCGTAATGAAATTGACTGGATTCTTTGGATCTGATATATTTGCATGTCCGTTATATAATAGATATAGAGTGTAACATATTTGTAGATAGTAGTCTATTATGACTTGATCCTCTGGATCGAGAGATTCTATCTTTAGTTTTAAACCGATAATTAATTATTTTTAAATTGATAATTATTTAGTTTCGTAAAAATTGGTCGTTGCCAATTTACCCGCAGTTTTTAAATAAGTTTCTTATGTTCTTGTGGTTCGGAACCCACGTAAAATTGTAGGTCCCCTCCACCACCACGGAGGACATACAGTTAGGTAGACCAGCCATGAGTGGATCCTAGGGTCTTTGTTGGTCTGAAACATTATAACATTATAACATTATATATATATATGAATTAACGGGTTTTACATTAATATAAAATAATTTAAAAGAATAATTATCAGAATTGGGAGAGGCTGAGTTAATTAATACAATTTGACGTGATTGATAATTATAAATTTTGGATCTTGTACGTTTCTTGTACTAATTTTTATAGTTTTCAGAATTTTTTTAGATGAACTTTTTCCGGAACTGTACATTCTGACAAATATCAAACTTTTCACCCCCACCCTAGACCTACTTTTTAACGGGGATGTATGTATATATATATATATATATATATAAGAGATAGAGCGCGCGATAGAGATCCCTGATAGGACACTCTGGGTACCCATTTGTTTACCAACCGTAGAAGGATGTTTACACTCCACCTTAGACCTACAGTTTAACACGGATCATTAGGTTATCCTGGCTACCAACCGTGGAAGGACGCGCCGCCGCCGGGTCTCAAGCCCGACGCATATAATCGTGTGTGCGTCATATTTTATGGGCGTATAGACGGGTGTGTACGTGCCAAAACGAAGTATACACTGTGCCAACTGGCTGATAGTGCCTGAGGCACTGGCTGATTAAGCCGACTGGCTGATTATGGGCCTATAAGACAACAGCCGCTCGGCTGAAGTCTTAATATGCGCTTGGCTCCTGTCATGTGAACACCTCTCTTCCTCTCTCTCCTTCTCTCTCTTTCTCTTGGGGGATAACTCTGCCTCCCAGTTGCATACCCATTGTGTCTCTTACAACAACCCCATCCCCCTTGGTGGGCCTTGCAACAAGGGGGGTTGGCACTGGCACTGGTGCCAAGAGGGGTGGCACTCTTGCAACATTGATCAACATTTGCAATTGCATTGCACTCTCTCCTTTTTCACCTCGTGTTCAACACAATTGCTATACATGGATCTAGGATCAACCCTGACTATATACCGATTTCTAGTCATGGCCGGGGTGGGGGTAGCGGTGGGCACCAGTTCGAATGTTATACCAACCTCTACAGTCTACAGCACGAGAAACTGCTGCTGCTGCTGTGGAGTATGCGATTGGAATTGAACAGGAATAAGGGGGTACATCTTTATTTGAGGAAGGAATTAGTGTGGGGGATGTGTCGTAAAACGTAGAGGGTTGGGGCTCTATTAATGGGGGTCTAACAACCGGTGCACTCCTGGTACGCTTTATACCTGACGTATACTCTTTTGTGGAAGAAAAGGAAAAACAAGACTGTAGAATATAAAGAACACCACTTAAATTTTTATTATATTTTGTAAATGATCCACTTAGGAGTGTGACGTGTTAGAGATGGATTCTGTAGAAAAATTCAGGTTCACGAGCCCGTCCACGTGTATTGTATCTGGCCCTACAGGATGTGGTAAAACTGTGTTTATGCTTAAAATCATTAAAGATAAGGGAGAGATGTTTTTAAATTTGTGCATAAAATTATATGGTGCTATTCGACATACCAAACCGTATTCAACGAGTACCAAGATGATATTTTGTTCCACAAAGGTGTGTATGACGTTAATTCGTTAAAGGGAAATGAACATACAGTCATTGCAATTGACGATCTCATGTTGGAAATGGATAAAACGTTTGTCGAGACATTTACAGGATTCTCCCACCATCTTACATAAGCATCTTCTTCATCAATCAGAATCTATTTTTCAAAAATAGATACATGCGCGATGTGTCGTTAAATATACAATATCTAGTCTTATTCGCACAACGTAGAGATGTGTCACAAATTGGGGTATTAGCTAATCAAATGTTCCCGAATCAGCGTAAGGAGTTTTTGGAGGTTTATAAAGAAACTACAAGTCAACGTTACGGATATTTGCTTTGTGACCTTCACCCACGAAACACGTTTAGAGTGCTTCTAGGAACGAATATATTCCCAAACGAGCCTGAAACGGTGTATATTCTAGAATGACGGAGGCTAAAGAAATGTCATGAATTAATAAAAATCTACCATCGATTGCCCCAGGTAATGCAACAGATGTTTGTTAAAAATATCGACTCTGACTTTTTAAAATGCTTCTGTGAAATCTGTCTTAACGTTATAAAATGTAATGTACTGCACTAATGAAACCTCCTCAGAAGGCTCGCCTACGCCGTTACAAGAACATAATACGTACACTCGCTCGTAAAAGTGAAACTGTAGGGAAGAAAAAACGAATTATTGTACAAAGACAGGGGGGTCATTCCTACTCATCTTATTTTCAGTTTTGGGGCCTTTACTGACTAGATTAATATAATGAAGAAAGTGGTAGTGATTCCACACGAGGTGTATGCTTCATTGCAAAGTTCAAAGAATCCAGACACGGTTCTAGAACTCCATAAAAGCAGGCTTAAAAGAATGGAAAGCGAATTGTTATCCCTATTAAATACCAAGAAGCTCTGCAGAAATTTCTTCACAAGTACGAAAATTATAAGAATCCGACAGAGATCCCTGTGGTTATTAGGCACAGCGCGGACAACGATGAGCAGTAGGGTGTATCATGTTCAGGTCGAATATTGAAAAACTTGGAATTTCGAGATTGGCAGTATGTATTCCTATGTAAAATTGAATTTTAAGAGGGGTTCGTCTTCTGCAAGTTTTGCGAAAAATCGCATTTAAGTGTTCAAAATCGCACTTTTTGTCGAAAAATAGGATTTTTGGCCAATTTCAGACTTGGTAGCCTCAAATGACCTCCATATGTTCCATATTGTTCACATACACCCTTAAGCTTTTCTAGGGGCAGGCTTGGACCCATTTAAGATCAGCCAAAGTGGTTCATAACCCCTGAAATAACCAAAATCACCCAAAATGGCCCAAAACTAAGGAATTGTATGATTTTTAGTCTCCTATACACCACATTTCAAGGCTGTTCTCTTCATCAGGCAGAATCTTTTTGTTCTTCTTTCTTGGTTTTGCATTTTCTTTTTTTTTTAGAAATGCCTCCACCAATTTTTACTTATTTTCTTTTCGGCATCACTGAGTGTGATGACAGCTGCCCCCACTTTTCCGCAAGCTGCTGTAACGTTCAACCTTTTTTTGCAATTGCAATTCTTCTTTAATATTTGTATAAGTCCCTCCTCCACCCGCAGCTTGTAATAATATGCTGGTCAACTGAATGTTTTGAGATTTTTTCTTCTGAAAGCATCTTGATTTGTCTAGCAGGTCTTGTAGAGATCTAAAACATGTTCATAATGTCTTGCTTTGACTTGAAAACTGGCAACAATTCTCTGTGATCGATCCTAGCACGAACCAAACCATCTCTTCTCCCTTGCCCATACACTGCATGAGCTGTAGCTGAAACTTCCTGGACTGCTCTTTCACAGCTTTGAGTGTGAACTGAGAAGTTCTCAACTTCAAGTGGAGACCTGAGAAGCTCCTCACCTTCTCCTCTTGACATTTTACAAGTGAAGAGTGGCTCATACAGTTTCTCCTTATCCCAATTAATCAGAGTAACTGGAGAAGTGGCATCAAAATTCAGTTTAGGGTTTCTATGAGTTCTCAGACTCATGTCTCCATACTCAGACTTACCTCTGATCTTCTTGATCATCTCAACCCCCATGCCCTCTCCTCCTCATCCTCACTGCACAGGAGAGAGGCAATGAGGTTCTCACTATGAGCATGATATGCTCCACGAACTATCACATGAGTGATTATGTTCCTGACTTCAGAGGTCTGGCTTCTCAGCAGTCCCAGAGCGGTCACGATATGGTGAGGTCCATATCTCATTGGTGCTCACCTTGATCTCAAAATACATCTTGAAGTAGAAGTCCAGGCAGAACTTCAGCAGCACCTCCAGCTTCTTCAACACCTCCCCCTTCAGACCATGCTGCCTCATCCACAGCATCAACAGAGCCTCACCTGTAGTCAGCCAGCGTGACTGATTCAGTGGGCCACACTTCAGACCAGCAACTTCCTTGCTCAAATCTCCTGTCTTGAGAGCTTTGATCAGTAGGTAGCAGTTCTTCTGGTCAGTGCTAAGGTTCTGTACAATATCTTCTGGCAGTTCAATTATATCTTCTTCTCCTGGCAGAGCCTTGAAGCTAAAGTTGACAGGCATGTCATTGATCTTCTCCAAAAGTTTTCCTATTAGGCCACTGGACCCAGACTTGTGTGTATAAGGACCATCAAGCTTGATGATCATGTGCCTGAGGCTGAGTTCATTAATATGCAACTGGCATATCAGCCAGTGACACTTGTGACGTAGCAGTCTCTCCAAGTGAGTGATGGCTCCTACATCAGGTCCTGTGTTTGTGTTGGTGGAGTCACCACCAAGGACCACAATAATATCTTTAGCACCATGAGCACTAATCCACTCAAACAGAGCCTGAGCTATCTTCAGTGCAGGTTTCTCATTTCCTTCAGGTTCTTCTGGTGTACAATGGAAGAGATACTTCCCCTCAGGTTCCCAGGTAACACTATAGTGCTCTTCAGTTGTAATATCAGGATAGAAGTGGCCAGCTTCTTCATTGTACCTCATGATCTTTGTCTTCTTATCTTGTTTTCCATCAAAGAAAATTCCCTTGATCTCCTCTCCCTCTGTCCTTTTCTCCAGGGCCTCCGCCGAGGCACCTATTACAGACTCCTTGCCCCTCCACATCTTCATCCTGTCAACAGCTAGATATGCCTTATCAGCAGATAGATGGCCAGCTTTGATGATATCTTGCAAGAAACCAGTTGCAATGGCTGCTGCAGGAGTGTTTGCCACCTTGAACTTGACTGCAGCCGCAGCAGTGCTTGAGATATCCATATAGTTCCTCCTGGCAGAGGTAGAGACTTTGCCAGTATTGACACCGGAGCTTGTGCCTGGTGCAGGACTGGAAAAATCTGTGTCAGCAGCAGTAGGAGCTGCTCTGCCTGGAGACTCTTTCAAGGAAGTCACTTCATCTTCATCACCATCATCATCCAGGCTATAAAAGACTATAAACAGCATTACCCACGCTAACAGCGACATTCACACCTCACACCCGGCTATCTGTCGCAGCCAAAATAATATCCCAACCTATACACAACAACCAGAAACACGCAGACAGACAAACAGTCAGACATAAGAAAACCTACAGACTCGACACGACCATTACACCCTTCAATACAGATCAGACCACCAAGATCGTCAAAAACATTAAGAATTCGAAAGCTACTGGACCAGACAACATATCTAACATACACCTTAAACACTTGGGCCCACAGGGAATACTAGCTCTCACAAACATCAGCACATATTCATACCAACACTGTATTATTCCTGACATATGGAAACAAGGTAAAATTATTACACTACTCAAACCAAACAAAAATCCAACATAACCAGCTTCCTATAGACCCATTACTTTACTACGCACACCTTCCAAAGTAACAGCAAAACTAATCTTACAAATCACCAACCCACACATACTACTATCGCCTACTCAACATGGATTCAGACCTCACCACTCAACCACGACATTACTCACTAACCTCACGCAGCACATCATGGATGACATCAACTCCAGACGACCAGCTCAACGTACATTATTAACAACAATAGACATTAGTAAAGCATTTGATGCTATCCCACGCTTCTCTCTCATAAACAAAATACTCAACACAAACATGCACAATAACACCAAAAGGTGGCTGAGCAACTATCTTTCAGGAAGCTACTCACATGTCACATTTAATGGCAATTCATCCAAAAAGAAACTTTTTCCGAACGGGGGTCCCTGAAGGCTCTGTTCTCTCACCAACACTCTTCAACTTATACTGTACATGCATGACATTCCAACACCCATAGATAACAAGCTTACCTTATCATCATATGCAGATGACATCACTCTAACATCTACCCACAACAACATCGACACCGCTACAAATAACCTACAAACACATAAACAGTATACAAGACTGGCTCACACACAATAAACTCAAAGTAGCGCCCACAAAATCAACCATCACCTTGCTAACAAGCAACACAAAAGAACACCAGATAACTCCACAGCTTATACTAAACAACACCAACATTCCACACACTCACAGGACCAAAATACTTGGTGTCACATACAACACATCATTATCTTTTGCAAACCACATTCAGGACATTAAAAACAAATGTACGTCAAGACTTAACACGCTTAGTGTATTAACAGGCACAAACTTTGGACACCAGCAGGAAACAACATCACTCATATACAAACAATATATTCGTTCAGTTATTGACTATGCTAGCCCATGCTGGGCACTCATTATCTCAAACACACACATAAACACCTTACAGACAATACAAAACAACGCACTTCGTATCATTACAGGATGTACTCAAACACCAATAGAACACCTGCACACAGAAACAAAAATACTGAAAGTTAGGGAACATTTAGACATGAGGGGAACACAATTCATGGCAGCAGCGACAACTAACCCACAACACCCTTGCCACTACATGTACAATCGGTGTGCGGTAAATTCACCGAAATCAATTCACCGACGGAAAATTCACCGACGAAAATTCACCGACCATCAAATTCACCGACGAACAATTCATCGCTGGAAAATTCACCGACCATTAAATTCACCGACGAGCAAATTTACCGCCAAATACTTGTAATTTATTAATTTACCAATCTGTACAAATATTTCATAATTTATTAAAAGAATATACGCAAAATTAAAAGCTTTATTAAAGGATACTTCATAATTCATTAAGATTCATAGTTTATTAAAAGAATTAAAAGAAATTAAAAGCTTTATGCAAGGTACTTTAACAATCATTAAAAATTAAAACGATATATTATGAGCTATGCCTCTTGCAAAGGCTTTGACACACTGGTCAGGTTCGTATTTTAGTACAATTCTTATTCTTTTTGCATAGTCCCGGTATTTTCTTCTCTTTCTCGGTGGCTCTTGACCTGCAATATATTGCTCAATTTTGGCTTCGCTTAAAGTTTGTTCTTTTTTTATGCACTCCACGAATTTCCAAATATTGGGATGGCAGGAAGTTAGCTGCTCTTCAAATCCCCTATGCCAACCTTCGACATTATTATTCGTTTTTGACAAATCATTTACGATAGCATCGTGAACGTTCCACATCTCATGTGGAAACTGTGGTGGTCGACGCCTTTGCCTTCGATCTGGACGACCAATCCAAGTATCCTCAAAATAATCAATGACTTGTTGAGCTTCAGGAGGCCAAATATCGCTGTCGCACAAAATTTCAAAAGCCTCAACTACATTATGCGGAGGGACAAATGTTAATGCAGATAGCATACGAAGGTTTAGGGCAAAATCTGCATCCACTTCATATCGTTGTTTCAGACCATGTGCTTGAATGGCTCGCATGATGCATTGAGAAAAATGAAAAAAGCATCCTCTTTGTTTCGTGTTTGGGAACACTTCCTTAGAAGCTTTAATCATGGCTTTTTCATAATCAGTAGTTATTGTTAGCGGGGTTGAAGAGGGATCAAATCTTCTGATGCTTTCCAAAAAAATCTTATAGGTTTCTTCGGATTTGTCGGGTAGCAAAGCATACACTAGTGGAATTGAAACGTTATCTTCTAAACCATGCAGTGTGTATAATTGCTTGAATAGCAACGGCGCTGCTTTGAATGTGCCATCGGCATACCAGTGTTTGCTTTTCATTAACATTTGAAGATTTTGCACAGTGGCAAAGACTATAATGCGATTTTCATAATTTCCCGTGTCAAAATATAAAAACTCTTCGCCATTCGGCAGTTTTGTGTAGTCTTGAGGAAAAACAATGTCTTTGCAAAGGGTTGGTATGACCGGTCCTGCGTGCTTCTTGCTTCGCATGTTTCTCATTGTTCTTTTTATGTTTTCTGTACTAGGAAGCTTTCCAATTGCTGCTTGACTACATGCAGCAAAGGCATCAGATAATATTGAATGCGGAGAATCGGTTGTATCTGTAGCCTTCTTGCGAATCATTTCACTAACACTTGCTGCTTCGACGCTTGCTGCATCTGCATGGTGATTGTGCTCATTTGAATGCTTAATTATATTGTCACCAACTGTAGATACTCGAGCACGACATTTAGTTTTCTGGTATTGGTCACACTTCCAATGAATTGTATCGTGATTTTGCTTTTCTTTGTAGTACAGGTGACCTTCAACACAAAGCTTTTTCTTTCCTTTCTCGGACTCTACAAAACGAAGCGCCATTTCTTAAGGGTGTTGGGGAACGAATGAGTCAAAGGAGTAGTAACCTATCCAACTCAACTGGTACTAATGAATGTTTAGTTTAGATGGTTGGTTTGTCGCGGTTTCAAATATTTGTCAAGTTTGTTTTTAAACTAATTAATTAAGTTGGTTGGTTTGTCGGTGAATTTAAAGGTCGGTGAATTTTCTGGGGGTGAATTTGAGGGTCGATGATTTTTCCGTCGGTGAATTTGATGGTCGGTGAATTTTCGTCGGTGAATTTTCATCGGTGAATTGCTTTCGGTGAAATTTCCGATACCTCGCACCATTAAGGTAACACCGGAGACATTATAACCAAATACTCCATTCCATACCACGCCCCACAGACATCACACAGTACAGAAAACACATACACACACACACACACTAACTCACAAAGCACTGACACGACTCGGTCCGAATGCGGTCCTAGGTGCGAAGCCGCCACCCATTGACAGGTCAGAGACCAGCCTGAGAAGATCGGATCGAGTTAACTTAGCACGATTCCGATATGGACATCACCTGAACTTACAGACATATAAACACAGACTAGACAACTCTACAAACGACACCTGCCACCTGTGCCAGGACACACCACAAACAATTGAACACATTATGACAGACTGTACCGCTCTAGCACAACAACGAACACAACACAACTCACTAGTGCACTGAACCTCTGGTCCACTCCGGAGAGGGCGATCGGTTACCTGCGTGCCACCGGCTTGCTCGATCAGGGTGGGCTGATCGGCTAATCAACAACAACAATCAGCTCTAAGCAGTGGCTCCTTTTCTTCTTCCTCTTTTCTGTTTCTCTTCTCAGCTGCCTTCTGTTCTTCCCCCTTCCTTTTATCAACCTTCACCTGCTTCACTGTTTCCTTCACATCAACAGATGCCATCCGGAAGCCAGAAACGTCTGAGGTTTTGATCCTCTGGTAATGGAGCCCCTCTAGCTCTAGCTTTGGAATCTCCTGAGGCAGAGGACAGTCACAGTTGACATGAACTCTTGCAGCACAGCCAGAGCAGCCAGATGCTTCAGTTCCACAGAGAGTGATATTATATCTGCAGGTTATGTCAAACAATGTATCAAGTTCAGATATTCTCTTCTCTCTCTTTGCAGCCTTCACTCTGCCATTCACTAAGTCAATTATTTCATTCCACCTGACGAGAATCTTCCTGGCAATGGATCTCTCTTGAATGATCACAGGAGGAGTAAACTTGGCATTGCTTTTGCGCCACTGTGCCAGTACCAGTGATGCCAAGTCCTTAGCCAAAACTTGCAGAGGGTACTGAGCTCTCTTCATATCATCCAGAAGCAGCTTCTCTTCCTGGAGGAGGATTCCTCTCTGAAACACAGCTCTCCTGGTTGGAACTTCTGTGGGAAATAACTGCTTGCCTGGACCCACCAGATCACTCAGCTTTGAACCAGAACTTTTTCTGTTCTTTCGTCCTTGCTTAGCCATGGTGGCTACGCAATCTTCACCAAGCTTTGTATCTGAAACAGAAAATTATCACAGTACTACAGTGTTTGTCCTGCACAGCTGTTCTGTACATAACCAGAAAACGAAAAAGTGGAAATTTGAACATTTAAACGTGAGTTTTAGCAAAAGTTCAAGAAAACAAACCTCTCCTAAAATTTAATTTTACATAGGAAATACATACTGCCAATCTTGAAATTCGCGTTTCAATGAGTATGATACACCCAAATGAGCATGGCGACATAGGACCTGAGGCCGACGTTAGAGCTGACCAAACAAAGAATAACGGGTCGGCCTCACAACATATCGATCATGTATTAAAAAGCAGCTTCCCACATACATTGAGGAATAAAGGTTTAAGTCTTTATATCTATTGAGTGAGGACCCCATCATAGAGTGGAGCGATGCAAGTGAGATCATTGTGGAAGAAACAAAGGTACAGGATTCGAATATCATCGACATCATCCACGATCTGGTGAGAAAGTTGGATAGACCCTCAGCATCAGGATAGAAGCATATTAAAGTAAGACTACAACAAATAAATGTCCCCAAAACATTGATAGGAAATCTGAACAGGTTAAAAGACTTGGAGCAAGCCTCGCATGTGCCACAACTGAGCACGCCATCACTCCCATCGGTAGCACCTCTGAAGAGGAGAAAGAAGAGACCAAACAACAACGGTCAGCTCTCTCCACGTGCTTCTAAAATACGTAAATGGCTAACATATTAAGAAGACGCTATTATGACATTTCTAACTCAGCCTCCCACGGAGGCGTTGATGGACTGAACAGAGGTGTTTATAATGATGGAGTAGGGAAAAAAGATGTTGAGAGGTTTCTGCGGGAGCAGGATGCTTATACACTTCATAAGCTTGTAAGAAAAACGTTTAAACAGCCAAGACAACCGCGGCCTCGATTGACTCTATTTGGCAAGCGGATTTAACAGAAATGCAAAGATATTCAGTGTATAATGATGGATACTGCTACATCCTATTCATAATAGATGTGTTCTCTAGATATCTGAAGCTAATTCCTCCGAAAAATAAATCGCCTGAAACAGTTGCTAAAACCACCAAAACGCTGATGTTGAAAGAAAACAGGATTCCAGGCTATTTTTGTAGGGATATGGGGAAAGAATTTATAGGGCGAGCTTTTCAGAACATGCTGACAGAGTTTAATATCAGCTACAACACTACCAATTCTATACATAAGGCCTCTTTAGCTGAAAGAGTTCACCGTACCATAAAGGAACGCATGCATCGCTATTTTACACATAAAAACACATAAAAATATATAGACATTCTGGAATCAGTGGCCTCATCCTGCAACCGTTCACACCATCGTACGATTGGGACAACACCTAACGAAGTTTTAGAAAGAGGTACGCACACAGAGTGTGAGGTGAGAAGAGATATCCGTAGTACCATGCCACACTCTACACGTTTCAAAATCAATGATTATGTAAGGCTGTCGCGTTCGGGTAATAAATTTGCGAAGGGATTTGAGCAGGGTTGGACACGTGGGATTTTTAAAGTTAGGGCTATGAGACCTAAAGTCGAGATAATGCTGTATTACGTTGAAGATTTGAATGGGGAAGAAATCGCAGGCTTTTAGCGCGAGGAGTTGCAGAAAGTGACATTTAATTTAGGAAAAATCGTGTTTAAAATTGAAAATTTTTTGGTAGCAAAGGATCAGGAAAGAGAAAAATGTACCCGGTGAAATGACTAGGGTACTCAGAAAGCTTCAACACCTATAAAAAAGCTGATGCAATAATGAAGCTTAAGTATTATGTAACATGGCGCCTAACCATTTCTACGTCACACTTCCGTCCTCTTCTTTTATGTCTGTACATCCTGACAATCAACTTTGTAACAGAATTCCATGGACCCGTTGAATTGGGTCGTCATCCGTATGAGGTGGGAATATGCTAAATTCAGCTGGACACCCTCTTTTTAAGTACTGAATATAAAGAAACCGTTTTTATGGTTCTTAGAGACCTTGGTGAGTGTGAAAAAGCAGGGGTAACTCGGGATGAAACCATGCATACCACCCGGAGAGGGGATGCACGGTATTACACTACAGTAGTAACACTTTGTCCGGGCCGTTATAGTGCGGCCGAGGATGTTGTGAGAGACTTAAACGTTAGGTTAAAAAGCTCAAATCTTACGGCCGATTTAGTATATGAAATCGTAAACAAAGAATCCCCTACACACATTCTGAACCTAAAATCACAAGCTAACAGAAATATTAAAGACGAAGGGTTGTTCAAAATTATAACCTAGGGACGATATGGCGCAGCCCTCCAAAGAGATACCTTTCACGAAGTACAAGAAGATTTGTCCAGCCTAATGTATCAGCTGAAATTAGAGAAATTGGGTGATGGCTATCCACCCCCAGACATGTGCTATATTTACAGCAGTATCGTGGAGTATCAGATTGTTGGGAATACTCAAGCGAGCCTGCTTCGTATCGCACACATTCCCAATCATAGAGGACAGAGCTTAATCATTACATATGACAAACCTCATTATGTGAATGTCGTGACTAATCTATTAACCAATATCACAATATATATATAAGAACGATTGAGGGAAAAAGTTTCCCATTCGGTGATGGGAGCTTAACGGTGAAACTTCACTTTCGTTGCACTGAGTTATAATGGAACGAAAGCCTTTCAGTCTATGGAGGGGTGAGATACCAGCGTGAGAGTGGATTTGGATCCATTTTTCCAACCATACTACATACGACTGTCCTCATGCTGAATAGGGGTGCCAGATATCTCAGGAGGAAAGCGTTACAATCAGGTTTTAACACGGTAGAAGACATAATGGCGGGGCTAAACCTAAAGAAGCTCTAAAAACGCACTTAAAGCGTAAACGGGACGAAATCATCAAAGATGCAAAGAGAAAAATGCGTGGTGGTGGGAAGAAGAAGAGGACTGTCCGGAAGAAGAAGAAAGGGGTTACCAGCACGTGGCGTTAAACTTAAAAGGACATCAAAAAAGAAGTGTTCTAAGCGAGTGAAACCTATGGTTGATAATTTTTTTTAAATGATATAAGCTAAGGATATTACTCTCATGAACCATATTACTCTCATGAACCTTCCGTGTAGTTTACAATGTTGTAAATCGGAGCTGTCCCTCTTTGACATTCCCTCATCGCAAGTTTCTATTGAGCACTGTGACTTTATTATGATTAACCCGTTAAACACAATTAGTTCCCCGAGTGCTCCTATAGAATTCGTCACACCCAGCTCAGGCCTTTACTTTTTTTATCCAAGCTGCGTGATGTACGCTAAACTACGTGTAGCACATTCAGATGGAACGGATTGTGATGATAAATACGTTGTATTTCCCGAAACAAACTTTCTACACTCCATATTCAGCCAGTGTGACGTGTATTTAAATCAGGTCAGCATCTCTGCAGGAACGGGTTATTATCACCTACGAGCCTATCTGGAAAATGTCCTCAACTTTTCCAAAGAAGCGAAGGATACCTTTTTAACTGCCGAGGGCTATTATCAGGCTAAAGACGAAGGCAGTGTAGAGGACAAATTTACAAATTCTAAAAAGAAGATATACGAATGTTTTGGGCGCCTGCATACAGACTTCACATTCCAGGAGAAGCTGCTTGTGAATGGGGTCGATATGAAATTAAAGCTCACTCGCACGAATCCTGAGATCTGTTTAAATCTGGGAGCTGACAAGAAGAGGGCGCAAAGCCAGTTGTGAGTCTTGTTATGGAAACACCTTCGCGTACGTCGAGTGAAACTAAGTTCGCCTAAACAGTTAGAAATTGAAAAAAATTTACTACATGCTACAGTAAAATACCCAATTAACAGAGTATAGATCAACCTAGACACGGTGCCCGCAGGGTTGGCATCGAAATAGATAGAAAACATGCATGCAGGACCACGCTTCTGTGAATGGGAAATATAAAAAGAACGCCTTTAAATTCGAGAATTTCGGCCTTAAAAATATAACTTTATACGTTAATGGCATAGCGTTTGGGGGGGGGGGGAACAGTGGAGACGGATTATTCATCAGACGCTGTGTTCCCGCTTTGCTCGAGAGCTTATAGTAATCTTGCCCATATCGCCGGTGCCTGTGATGAGCTAGGAAATGGTGTAACGCAGAAAGAATTCATCGAGCAATTTAACCTTATCCGTTTGACATCACTCCTGACTTATCTGCTAATGTAAATACACACTTAAGTCGACAGCAGAGTGGAAACATTTCAGTCAGACTCGAATTCACCAAGCCGATAGACACTCCTATTAGTGTACTAGTATAGCTTGAATCACAGGCCCTAATAGAAATTGACAGATTCTAGAGTGTAGTCACTGACTTTTAAAATGGACGCGAATACACTCCAGAGAGTAATGAATAGTGACCGACTCACACGCTCTAAATTTATCGGTGTGTTTTCGAAGAATGAAGCATTGAAATTATCAACTACGAGAGACTGCGGCGGACTTATTGTGAACACAGATTTTATTGGTGGCGAAGGGATTCATTGGATAGCTATCTACTTTAAAAATAGGAAAAAAATGTACTACTTTAACTCGTAAATTTGTAACTTGCAAAATTTCTCGAACAGATGCCTATCCCCGAAATTGTCTGGAATACTTACCGATTGTAGGGATACTTTAGTAATACTTGCAGCATGTACTGCCTTTCATTTCTCTTACACATGGCACGTGGAAAGGGATTTATAAATTTTAAAAAATTATTCGACCCGTGACACACTGAGCGGAATGAAGCGTTGGTGTGCAGACAGATAAAAACTTTTTCCGTTTATGCGCACTCGATGTACTGTATGATGTTTTAAGCGAAAATATATATATATATATATATATATATATATATAAAATTGTAACTTGAGTAATTGCAACGATATTGTGTAAAATATAAGATGTCTCCAATAACACTGGCCAACAAAATGAAACGTTTTTTCTCATCACAAACATGATCACACTTTTCTTAATGCAATTTTCGCGCTGATTCCGAATCTGGTTTTATTGTTTTTCTAGCACGTAGAGTTATATAGATACACTGGTTTTGATATTTTTAAGTTTTTGATATTGCTATAAGAAAATTTATGGATGTATAGATCACACTTAGGAATGCTAAACAACAAATACATCATATACTTTATTCAATGTACTTATAAATAAAGAATATATACATTATTTTATTAAAAGCGCTGTGAGTGTGATTTCCTTTTGTAAATTTGGCCTGGATTGTCACGATACAGCATCCAACAATGGTCCGTCATCATGCTTTCATTCCAATATCCTTGGTAGCGCTTCTCCATCATCTGAATATCTTGATGGAAGCGCTCTCCTTGCTCGTCACTCACTGCACCAAGGTTTTCAGGAAAGAAATCTAAGTGGGAATGCAGGAAGTGAATATTTAACGACATTCGACACTCCATTTCTTTGAAGGCATCAAGGAGGTTCTTGACTCCATCCTTATACGCAGGTGACTTGTTGCTTCCAAGAAAGTTTTCACATATCCATTTGTGAATCCTGACTGCATACCCATAAGCATTCCTATAACTTTTAGATCTCTACAAACATTCCATTGATGACTCTCGTATTTGATTGCCTTAAGTAGTATATCCATATTGTCATATGTCTCTTTTAGATGGACGGAATGGGCAATGGGGATGGATGGCATTATATTACCATTATGCAAAAGAACTGCTTTCAGGCTTCTCTGCGACGAATCAATAAAGAGGCGCCACTCAGATGCCACATACGTCTGAGATATGGCTGTAAATAGTCCATTGATGTCATGGCAATAACAGAGAGGACCGTCTACTGAAAAGAATGCTGTTAATTCAAAATTCCGCTTTCGGTTGTAACTAATACGAACATTGTTCTCAAGTAAATTGTTCTCCTTTAGTCTTGAGACGAGAAGCTCTGATTTCTCTTTAGACAGCGATAAGTCTCTAACAAGATCATTCAACTGTCCTTGGGTTAACTTTTTAGGCTCTAAATGTCTACCTTCAAAAGTGTACTCTGGTTCTGTAGATGGTCCGGAAACACCAGTTGCACCTTCATCACTTTCCATGTCATCTATGATAGAATCTAGCCTATCACTTGGGGGAATTGGAATGGGCAATGTTTCATCATGTTTTACTGGTCTACGTGCTGAATCCAAGTTTGGATATACAATCTGGTGTTTGTTCTTGGCAGAAAACCCCATTAAGTTCACACTACAAAAATAACAGTCTTCATGATGATCTCTCGGCTCCCTCCATATCATGGGTGTGGAAAATGGCATTGAAGCTTTCTTTTTGTTAAGCCAATCACGTAATCCATTTGAACAGCCAGAACAGATTTGATGTGGCGCCCATGGTTTATCTTGGTCACCTAGATGGCAACCAAAGTATAGCTTGTATATTTTCTTAATGTCGGTTGTAATACTTCGTCGCTGTGTTTTAGTTGTCAACTGGCCGCATACGAAACAGAACTTGTCGGGGTCATTCTTACATTGTCGAGGCATGTTGACTGACCTGAGCAAATTATAATTTCAGAAAAAATGTACACCAACTTGACACAACAAGTTCTTGGACTGGACTGATCTTTTGACGCACAAAGCACGGCGTTGTTGCCTGAATCACAATGCTGCTAGACGTAAAAGCTCACACCTGAAATACATAAGATGTATAATTAAGATAATTGAAATAAATAAGATGAATAAACTAAAAAAACAATAAAATAAACACAATCAAATGTTGAAATAGTAGTATTTTGCCTATTTAAAATGGTTAAATCTGTGTTTTTATATATATGCCTTCATCTTGAAAACTATACGTACTAGAAAAAATCTGAATGCAGTTTTGGAATCAGCGTGAAAAATGCTATCCAGCCAACACAAATTTTACTCTGATGAAAAATCTTTGTTGACCAGTGTAATGTAAGTCTTGTGCTCTGTAGCTTATTTAAAATGTAATGGATGCTAATTCTATAACTAATTTAAGTTTAATATAAAAATTGTACTATTTTATAAAACATTCATTATGATTCTACTATTTAATAAATTGATGAAAATACACTGCGTCTTGTTCTTACCCGAAACACAAGAAAAAGAAAAAAACGCATCACTTCGTCGATGATACAACAATCGCTGGGCTGAGTGTGTAGTAAAACTTCTACTTCCGTATTCAGGTCACTGTCCACGACTTGCGTTTCTTCAAAACTATAACGAAAAGATTCTATAACACGATTTAGCTACTTATCGGGTCTTTAAGGATAAAGGATACGGTTGTAGACAGATATTTTTAAATTAATTTGAAAAGTTCTTACATTTTTCTGAATCTTTTTTAATAAAAATCCATTTGTTTTTCATAAAAAAACCAGAGTGTATATATATATATATATATATATATATATATATATATATATACATATATACAGTGTGTCCGTAAAGTCATGGTGGGATTTTAAATAGCTATATTATTGCAACGAAACATCATAATGAGATGAAACAATGCCAAATTTAAGAACAACTCTCAAAGTTGTATCTTGTAGTTAGTCTAGGCTAAGCTTAACCTTTATCTCGTAGTGAGTCTAGGCTGTCCACATGTCTATGTTGAACATGAGCGTAATAGCCCGAAAGTTAATGTGTGGTGTGCTCTAGCACGAGATCGAGTGATTGGCCCATTTTTCTTCGCGGAACCCACTGTGACGTCACACAACTACCTCGCTATGTTGGAACATTTTGCAGTACCCCAATTTATTGACAATAATGTCATCTTACAGCAAGATGGTGCTCCTCCGCACTATGCCAACGTTGTTCGAGAATTCTTTAATGAAAAATTTCCACAGAGATGGATAGGAAGAGGAGGATGGAAGCCATGGCCTCCACGCCCTCCGGACCTGACACCTTTGGACTTTTATTTGTGGGGTTACGTCAAGAAAAGCGTGTACAGTGTACCCATTAGGGATATTCATCACTTGCACGAGCGAATCACGGAAGCTATCGCATCCGTCACTCCTGATGTTCTTGGGCGTGTGTGGCTGGAATTGAATCACCGCCTAGATGTCTGCAGGGCTACCAGAGGAGCCCATATCGAACTACGTTAAATAAAGTTACTCTTTTAGAGTTGTTCTTCAATTTGCCTTTTTTTCATCTCATTATCATGTTTCGTTGAATGATGTCAGGAGTAATGGTGTTACATACCCAAATAATGTGCTGCCGCAAATGTTCAACACTCCTAATTTTCTCTGCGTATACCAGCGCTTTCATGTGGCCCCAGAGATAAAAATCTAGTGGCGTGAGATCCGGGCTTCTAGCTGGCCATTCCACAGGCCCTCGACGTCCTATCCAATGACCAGGGAATTGTTGGTACAGGTATTCCCTTACTTGGGTGCTGTAATGTGCAGGAGCGTCGTCTTGTTGGAACCATGTTGGGAAGTTTCCTTCTTCGTTCAAGACACTGGGAAATGCTTCTTCCTTGAGCATACGTAGGTAGGTGCCTCCAGTGACATGTTCATCGAAAAAGAGGGGGCCTATGATGCGATCCTTCCAAATGCCACACCATACCATCACCCGAGATGCACCTTGTTCCTTTGAAGAGGTATACCAGTGAGGGTTGTTTTGAGACCAGTAGCGGGTGTTCTGTCGATTTACCTCACCATTTGCATAAAAAAAGCCTCGTCACTGAACAGAATGGTGGACGGGAAATTGGCATCCCGAGTAAATTGTTCCGTAGCCCATTCACAAAATTCCATCCGCCGGTCGGGATCATCTTCGCTTAATTTCTGTAGGATCTGAAGTTTATATGGATGCCATTTGTGAGCCTGACGAATGCGATGGATGCTACTTTTCGACACTCCTGTCTCGGCGGACAATCGCCGAAGACTTATTGGGACTTCTGTTAAAATGAGCCAGGATAGCAGTCGCTGTATCATCGTCAGTGGACCTCCTTGAAGGTCCACTGCGTGGTTTATCTTCTATGGATCCTGTTTCCTTAAACTTTGCAACAAGTCTACTAACACAACTCTGTGTTATTGGCTCGCGGTCTGGATGCAGTCTGTTAAATTCCAGCGGCCTCTCTTTGACTCCGATTTCCTATGAGTAGAATTATCTGGATTCGTTCTTCCTTGCTCACAGACATTATGGCCTGTAGAAAGAGAAAAATATAAATTATGGTTTGTAGAAATAGAAAAATATGAATTTCTCCTATGATGCCGGACTTATGGGACACCCTGTATATATATATATATATATATATTTAAGCAGAAAGCCACAGACAAGAAGGAAAGAAACATCCATCAAGTTGGAAAGGGACTATATTTTGTATATTGCAACGTTTCAAGCACAAACTATGCTCATCCTCAGGCAAAAATTCTAAAAAGTTAAAAACATATTAAAAATCATAATGACATTAACAAAATAAAATAGGGAAAAAATCCACAAGCATTAAAAACAAAAGTCACACTAAAAAAATTCTAGAAAGTTACAATTAAAAACCATAATGACTATTATAAAACAAAAGCGAACAATTAACAAGCTTTAAAACAATGAAAGTGACACTAAAAACAAACAATGAATAACAGCTTTAAAATACAAAATGTAAAACTCAAAAAAACTAAAAATTCACAGGCTATCTTTTAAAACACTAAAAAATTAAAAACCCACACCAAAAGGAACACACCTTAAGTCTAAGCAGCACAGACTGGTCTTGGTCTCAATTTTTTAAGTTATTGTGATTTTAAATACAAGCTGGCATCTGTAAACACACTACTTAACCGAGCGTATAATTTATGTTCCAACTATCAATGTCTGCATAATGAATTTGTTTTTTTAAGAAAATATTTTGTGAATAATGGCTATCCTTTGCAGATTGTGGAAAACGCTATCAATAGATTTCTAGCTAACATTTACAAACCTAAAAAGTATAATTTTAACGTTCCTAAAGATGTATATTATCTTGTGCTCCCAGAAATGGGATATCTGAATTCCTATTGTCGTAATAACCTTCTGCCACTTCTTAGTAAATTTTATTGTCAAATAGATTTTAAACTAGTATTTGTTAACCGTCGTTCTATTGGCTCATATTTTAATGTTAAAGACCGTGTATCGGATGCTCTGTGCAGTGCTGTCGTTTATGAATTCAAGTGTCCCCGATGTGATCGGAGCTATATTGGTAGCACTGTGCGGAGCCTCGAGTCGCGTTTCTGTGCCCATATGGGCATAAGCCATAGAACTGACAAACCTTTGAAAACTAAAGAAGCTTCAGCTATACGCAGCCATGTTATTCTATGCAAAGTCGATATAACTTTAGCTAATTTTAACATTTTAGATTCCGCTCCGTGTGAGCAAACGTTAAGACTTTTAGAATCCCTGTATATTAAAACTCTCTCCCCTTCGCTTAACTCTGATATTTCATCCGTTCCCCTCCGTCTAAACTGAACATCTTGAACAACCAACCTTTACTTGGTTTTAGATGCTTCTGTTTTTTTAGTTTTGCCTCGGAATCTGTGCTGCTTAGACTTAAGGTGTGTTCCTTTTAGTGTGGGTTTTTAATTTTTTAGTGTTTTAAAAGATAGCCTGTGAATTTTTAGTTTTTTTGAGTTTTACATTTTGTATTTTAAAGCTGTTATTCATTGTTTGTTTTAGTGTCACTTTCATTGTTTTAAAGCTTGTTAATTGTTCGCTTTTGTTTTATAATAGTCATTATGGTTTTTAATTGTAACTTTCTAGAATTTTTTTAGTGTGACTTTTTGTTTTTAATGCTTGTGGATTTTTTCCCTATTTTATTTTGTTAATGTCATTATGGTTTTTAATATGTTTTTAACTTTTTAGAATTTTTGCCTGAGGATGAGCATAGTTTGTGCTTGAAACGTTGCAATATACAAAATATAGTCCCTTTCCAACTTGATGGATGTTTCTTTGCTTCTTGTCTGTGGCTTTCTGCTTAATTGAAATTGAAGCTTGCCAGAAGCGGCCTTCACCAATATATATATATATATATATATATATATAATATATATATATATATATATATATATATATATATACTGTATATATATATATATATATTGAACATCTGTTAAATGAGGAAAACCCAAGGGTTATTTTGAAGATGGTGTCCCAAATCAAGGGTTAACTTCAGGAGTGAGTAGGGAGGAGGTGAAGGTGGCGTTGAAAGGAATGAAGAAGGGGAAGGCATTGGGACCGGATGGGATACCAGTGGAGGCGTGGAATTGTTTGGGAGATGAGGCCATAGATCTATTGTGGGATCTGATGCAGAAGATATATGAACAAGAGGAAATGCCGGAGGAGTGGGGGATAGTACACTCGTACCTATCTACAAAGAGAAGGGGGACATCCAGGATTGTGGAAATTATAGGGGAATAAAGCTTATGTCACACACGATGAAGGTTTGGGAAAGGATTATAGAGAAAAGGTTAAGAGAAGAGACAACCGTGGGGGAAGAGCAGTTGGGTTTTATGCCAGGTAGGGGAACAACTGATGCGATTTTTGCACTGAGGCAGTTGATGGAGAAACACCGGGAGCGACAAAAGGGACTGCACATGGTTTTCATCGACCTAGAGAAAGCATATGATAGAGTGCCACGCCAGGAGGTTTGGAGGTGTATGAGAGAGAAAGGTGTGCCGGAGAAGTACGTTAGGTTGGTGCAAAGTATGTACGAAGGAGCAAGGACCCAGGTTAGGAGTAGTGTAGGTGTAACGGAATGGTTCCCCGTGAGGGTTGGTCTACATCAGGGATCTTCTTTGAGCCCGTACCTTTTTGTTTTGATTATGGATGTGTTGGCCCAGGGGATAAAAGATCAATCCCTTGGTGTATGCTCTTTGCAGACGATATTGTTCTGTGCAGCAACAGGAGAGAAGTAGTAGAAAGAAAATTGGAGGAATGGAGGAGGGCTTTTGAAGACAGAGGGTTGAAAATCAGCAGAAAGAAAACGGAGTACCTGAGGTTCTACGAAAATCAAGACTCAGAAATTAGTTTAGAGGGAGCGAGGTTAAAGAGAGTAAGTAAGTTTACGTACTTGGGATCGACAGTGGCTGAGGACGGTGAGCTGGACACAGAAAAACACACAGAGTGCAATCTGGTTGGAAAAATTGGAAGAAAGTTTCAGGGGTGTTGTGTGACCGAAGAATAGGCGCAAGGGTTAAGGGAAAGGTGTATAAGACTGTGGTAAGACCGGCTATGATGTACGGGGCTGAGTCTTGGGCTATAAAGAAAGATCATGAGAAAAGACTAGATGTAACGGAGATGAGAATGCTGAGATGGATGTGCGGAGTGACAAGGTTGGATAGAGTAAGGAATGAAAGGATAAGGGGCACAACAAAGGTTGGAGAAATCTCGAGGAAGATACAAGAAAGTAGACTGAAATGGTATGGACATATGATGAGAGGGGACGAAGATTATGTGGGTAAGAGAACGATGAATATGGAGGTGCATGGCAGGAGAAAGAGAGGCAGACCGAAGCGAAGGTGGATGGAGAAGGTGAGGGACGATTTGAGGGAGAAGGGTTTGTCGGAGGAAGAAGCCCAGGACCGGGCTGTGTGGAGGAGGCTGGTCAGAAACGCCGACCCCGCATAGAGGCGGGAACGGGCGAAGAGAAAGAAGAAGAAGAAGAAGTAGTTCTAAACCAGATACTTTAATTTGCAGGGATCCGTCTGTGGATGCGGCTATATCATTCGAGTTGAAATAAATTCGGAATATATACGTAAAATAGAAATTTAAGTTCCCTTTAAGAGAAAATGTAGAATAATAATAAGCAGTAAGTCTATTCATTCACATATACTCTGATATATTCTTTATTGTGAGGAAAGATGAATAGCTGGGTATGCTAGGCACGGCCTGCCGAAACTGGGACTCGAGCCCATGGCAGATAGCTTTACACTTCAATATGTGATTATCATGGATTTTATAAAAATATTTAACACTTGCAAACGAATCTTGAATATTATAATATGATTCCCTCTCTTTTGCCTATAACATATACTTCCATAAACATATATATATATATATATATATATATATGTGTGTGTGTGTGTGTGTGTGTGTGTGTGTGTGTTGTGTGTGTGTAAATATAGGAAGAGAGAGTTACAATGTGTTACAAGGTGAAGCCTCAAAAACCTTCGAACCCTCAGGGAAGTTCGTGGTTTGTGGCACATTTAAGAAAAACTGAAGAATAACTTCAAATTTCAAAATTAACTTATATGGAATTTTATAAAATTAATTAAAACTTGCAAAAGAGTCTTGATTGTTATAAGACAAACAAAAATTCAACGATTTTAGATGAATAGAAATATCACAAGAAGACTTTACCATAATATTAATTATTAATTAATTATATATTACTAATGCAAACTAATCTATAATTAAAAATTGAGGACACCTGCTATTTTAATGAAACATTTTACAACAAAATGTGATGAGTTGAAGATAAATTATTACAGTCCATCCTTATGTATATATGTAAAAATGAACAATGAATACCACTGCCCAACAAAAAAATTTTTTTTTTGCTGCTGATTTAATTCTAAGACCTGTTTCTGGATAATATTGATGTGCTGATTTCAAAAATCACCTTAGAGTTTGTGCATCACATCAGGTTTTCGTGCAATGCAATATGCTTATTTTGGGTGATCCATGAAGGGCGCTTATCAAAATTAATGATTTTTGAGACCTGTTAACAGCTGTTTTGCTGTTAAAATTTTATCTGTGGAATACGCAAATCTGTGCATGAAATCTAAAGGTCATGTACAACATATTAAAATCTTGGGTATCTGTGATTTCCCCAGGTGTGAGCGTGACGTCATGATCTGAGAAATTTCCCATTGGCGGAGTGAGAGCAGCCGGTTCCGCTAGTGACGTTACTTGTAAACTTTCAGCAGTTGGGTTGCAACATGAGCATTAAAGTTCACTATCTCAACAGTCATCTGGATAAATTTCCAGAAAATCTTGGTGATGTTAGTGAAGAGCAAGGTGAAAGGTTCCACCAAGATATCAAAGTGATGGAAGAACGATACCAAGGAAGATGGGATACCCATATGATGGCTCACTACTGCTGGAGCCTGCAAAGAGATTGTCTTGACATCTCTCATTCTAGGAAGTCCTAGTAGTATAGCCGAAAAAGTGGAGAGTGCAGGAATGTTGCAAATTATTACGTAATGTTGTAATGTTGCAAAGGGGTGGGGTGTTTCAACGGGGTGGGGGTGTTATGCAACATGTTGCAAAGGGGGTGGGGTGTTGCGAAAAAATCCCCCAAAGTTGAAAAGGGGGGGTGGGGGAGGCTGCAGGTGCAACAAGGAAACTTGGAGGCGGCGTTATCCCCCAAGAGAAAGGAGAGAAAGGAGGAGAGGTGTTCACCTGGCAGGAGCCAAGTGCATATTAAGACTTCAGCCGAGTAGGCGTTGTCTTATAGGCTCCTAATCAGCCAGTTGGCTGAATCAGCCAGTTGGCTTAGAAGGAGCGAAGGGGGGAGGGTACACCTGAAGGAGAGAGAGAGAGAGAGAGAGAGAGAGTATCGGCCTTTGTTGCCGATTGCAAGGGCATGCAACTTGGAGGCGGAGTTCTCCCCCAAGCTATTTTCCCCAAAGGGGTATACCTAACCTAAGAGGCCTCTAAGGGGTTTTCTCAAAGGGCCAGAAAGAGAAAGGACCAGAGGTCCTTGCTCGGCTGGGAGCCGAGTTTGTATGACTCCGTCGTCAGCCTCTCGCTCTTTTATAGACCTCTAATCCGGCTGAGTTGCCAGATAGCGCCATGTATTCAATAGAAGGCTGAGTTGCCAGTTTGTGCTATATATTTTTCTAGTCGAAGACTGAGTTGCCAGATAGCAATATTTATTAAATTAAACCATATATTAATCAAAATACCACAATATATTTATATGATGTCACGAATAACAGTGGGAAAGAAACCTTACGAAGATAGGCGAAATAAACGACAATTCAAAACACACGGTCGTCCTCCCTCATTCCCCCCAAACTTCTCACCCCATCTGTGTTTGTATATATATATATATATATATATATATATAGAAAGAATCATAATAACCGTGTCTATTTAATTTTGTCATTCCTTATATATATATATATATATATATATATATAATGGATTTTCACCTTAAAGTGAATTAAAACATTAAAAATCACTAAACAATTAAAAGAAAAGAAACCTTACGAAGATAGGTGAAAATAAACGACAATTCAAAACACACGATCGTCCTCCCTCATTCCCCCCAAACTTCTCACCCCATCTGTTTGTATATATATATATATATATATATATATATATAGAAAGAATCATAATAACCGTGTCTGTTTAATTTTGTCATTCCTTATATATATATATATATATATATATATATATATATATATATATATATATATATAAATGGATTTTCACCTTAAAGTGAATTAAAACATTAAAAAATCACTAAACAGTTAAAAGAAAAGAAACTGTATACATTATTATAGACTCCTAATCAGCCAGTTGGCATAGAAGGCGTAAATGGCTTGTTCAGGTTGAGTTGCCAGATACCACTTTTTAACATTATTATGGAGAGTTGCCAGATACCATTGTATACATTATTATGGAGAGTTGCCAGATACCATTGTTCAGGTATACAGTTGCCAGATTGTACCATTTATTTTCTTAAAAGTTGGTTTAGAATTCCGCTAGTAGGTTTAGAAGGCGTAACATGATATAATTAACCAAAAGAATTAAGTAAAACAACATTGCCTCATTCTGTTTATTATAAATATATAGAAAATAAATATACATTTGAATGATCAATAATAATAGAAATATGAACGAGGAATATGCATATAATCATATATCCGTCAATATAACAGTACAGAAGAAATATATACACACACACACAATTATGGAGCTATATAGAAAATAATATACATTTGAATGATCAATAATAATAGAAATATGAACGAGGAATATGCATATAATCGAAAAAATATATACACACACACACACACACACACAATTATGGAGATATATAGAAATAAATATACATTTGAATGATCAATAATAATAGAAATATGAAGGAGAATATGCATATAATCTTTCAGTATAACAGTACAGGAGAAATATCACAAAAATATGTTAAATATATAAATACATTTCACTTTTTTTTTTCAAAATACTAAACTCGCACTTAATCGAGTCTACAATTACATCATTATTGCTCTGCATTACGCAGTATATGCGGTTTAATAATATTTCACCGCTTAAAGTATAGGGAAACCTGTATTCGATATGAAGGGCTTTCATATCGTTCAGTACTATTTTTGTTCCCACTTTACAACCGGTTGGTAAGTCATCTTTAAATACGTCTAGAATACAATCAAAAGCACGCACAAACAGTTCATCGTTAGCTACATTATTAAACACAAGTTTATAAACACGCTTTTCCAATCGAGGGTTTATTTCTACCGACCCGAGCTTTTCAATCGTGAACTCGTCTTCACTCAACATAGCGGCAATTGAAATAATCTTCTAAATCGTTACGACAACTGCGCGTTATATAAAGAAATAGTTCTTCAGGGTGAACGGTGTAGGTGAGCTCAGCCTTGTACCAGTCAATTGCTTTGTACCAAAGTTCATGGTATTTCAAAGAGTCTAAACTTTTTAAATAAACGTCCAGCTCTAGACCATTCTCACCTTGTTCAGCCCTACACTCGGTAAACCCATCGAGCAGAGCGGTGTATGCGTATTCAAGTACTGTATCAAAATAAAGCATATCCGTAACACGCGCGTCTAATATAGGTTTCAGCTTGCGGAATCCGACGATTTCAAACATTCTGTCGAGGATGAAACGGTTTCGCGTAGGAACAAGAGCGTTATTATCAGAAGCATTCTTCCACATCAGCCGTATATCAATGCATGGCCGATCGTTATTTATACACAACGTACATACAACGGCGTATGAGGGTGCGTCACTAATCTGCTCTCTTTTTGTACCTACGTTAGCAGGTATTTTATAACGATCTTCACTCCACTTCTCAACTATCACGAAGATTCTATTCATCTCCTCGACACTTAAATAAACCCGTTTGTTTGTTTGTCTACATTCCGTTTCCAGTACATAGCTAACGGTACCGGATTTACGCCTGAACACGCGCAACGATTTCGTCACGGACACATCGTACGAGGCGTTGAGAATGCTGCTCAAAGGAAGTTCCATCGTATTCGAGGAGCGCACGTCCACTCGGTTCAAGCTCTGAGATAACTATGAGCCGTGTGAGGCACGCAGGTAGGCAGGAACGGTTCGATGGGCGGCTGACTCGATGATACGTGAATGGGCTTGTTCGAACTCGTATGATCCGCGAGTCGCACCATAATCGTGCGGCGAATTGTTGTACATATTGGGTAGGTGTTTTTCCTCTACAAGAATTAATTTCGGTTTTATCACTACCAGACTACGCACCAGACAGTTTCCCTCAGGATAATTTTCACGAACTAGGCACATTTTATAATGTTTTACTAAACATCTTCACACTCCGGCGCACTATTTGAGATTAACATATGCTCATATTTTTCCTTTCTGCCCATCAAACGATACTCGTCTCTAAAGTCTGTTAAAAACTCACGCAGGGCACTAGCCACAACCTCACTACGAACCTCATCATGATATACATTAATATAGTGATAAATATACTTAAGATTGTCCATGATCACGAGATTCACATTTTCAGTCGTAGGGTATGAGTAATCGACATGGTGTAACGACATAATACGCTTGTCACACCACCCATCCACAAGACTCATTATCCATACCTGCTGCTTCTCTTCTGCACGCGTTGTTTCTTTTACTTCACGGTATATGTGAGACTTTATAAAGTTTAGCTCTACAGCAGAGGTCGGGGAACAGGGGTAAATTACCCCAAATGGGGTAAATTTAAAAAATTTGGGGGTAATGTGTGCGGTATGAGAGACACTTCCCTCAGAGCCTGTCGTGTGTATGGTATCATGAAACGAAGAGGTGCTTTTAGTGCTTGACACTTTGTGCTGATATTTTTTTCGTATATTTTAATTTTATTTTGTTACATAAATGTGGCGTTATTCTAAATTTTAGAATATTACGAATTTACGTCCTGATTTTGATGTATCAAAAATGAAACAGCATCATTTTTCCAAAACCTGAAGTGGAGATGTTTTGAATGAAATTCTTCAGTTCTTCAATCCTTTTTACTAATTTTGTTTGTGCTATTCTTATGCCAGCATGTGTGGCTTTTTTTTATTTCTCCATAATAATGGATCCAATAAACATTGTTTGAATTTGAATTTTTTGTATACCATATGCAACAATTTTAAGAGGAATTGGCTTGTTTTTATTTACTTTGAAGTCTGGGGGTAATTTCATTTTACTCAAATAGATTTTTGGGTAATACCCAAAAAAGTTCCCCGACCCATGCTCTACAGCATACTTTAGCACATCGTCTGTGCAACGAAAGCCTTCAACGGTCTCACCAGAACATCCGTAGAGTATTTGTACATCTTGCAACTTCGCACAATCCAATGTGGTTTTAAAAGAGGCATAGGAGGGGGAATAGGAAGTTTTTCGGTATCCACCACATCCTGGCACTTTGCTGAATACCATTTCATAAACGTTGTACAAGCAATATTAAAGGTAGCCATTTGAATACACGTCTGATCTCCTTTTTTTCTTCTACGCTGGCGAATACACGTCTGATCTCAAGGGCTTACTGCAGTCGACTGACCACGCAGGGAATCCCAGATAGTAGCATGACTCACGTTGCTGGTCTTACAGTGGGCGGAGCTTAGAACTTTCACCTGTGCACACACACAACAGTGGGCGGAGCTTAGAACTTTCACCTGTGCACACACAACACGGAGCTTAGAACTTTCACCTGTGCACACACAAAGGAGAAAGTGAAACGCTAATTGAAACATGATTTATTTAATAAACGAGATATTCAAGTTATATATATTTACAAATACGATTTAATAAACGAGATATTCAAGTTATATATATTTACAAATACGTGTAATAAATAAGTTAACAATAGATACATCAAAGATTATATACAAGACAAATACGTGTCATAAGTAAGTTAACAATAGGCGCATCAAAAGTTATGGTATCCAAAGGGTACGGTATCATAGGTACCAGGTAACTGGTAACGTTTCCTATAGGTGTTACGGCACACCTTCGTACCCCTAAGTTCCTTCACGCCCCCCAGCTTCTGCGCCCGAAAATTGTGGGTGCCTACAGTTAGTTGGGGAGGTCGTTCGCCCTCATCGTCCAAGCACACTAGATCCTTCAACGATTCAAAGTTAACAACCCGCCGATTCGCATGGTTGAGCGTAATACCCTTTGCCTTCACGATATATTTCATATCCTCCCCCACCCTCACCCGTACCCCATAAGTTTTAGGTCCTGTTGAGACAAAAGAGTCGGCGTATGCGTTGTCCCCATACTCATCCTTGATCTCATCAGTGAGCTCGCCGAGGAACTCCCCAATAGCGGGCATGTATTCACCCTCCCTCTCTGTGAATATCACGCTATCTGTATCGGCATACAATACTCTCCGCCCAAGAGAATGCAATAGACCCCAAAGTTTTATACGGGCGTAGGCTGTTGTGAAGCTGGCCACAGGTATGTTTGTAACCCTTGAGGTATCTGTGGCCAATTCAGTGTTGTTGTACTTTATTATGTAAGTATTACCTACATTCACGATCTCCATGACCTCTTTATCGGGAGCATTGGCATAATCCCAGACATCACTATAACTTTGTGCCAAATGAATGTTCCCTTTGCCGGTATTCTGTGCAAATTTTCCCCATAGACTGTTTAGACACAACTTTGCACTAAAGCGCTTGCCAGGATTCTTTGCAATTTGGGCACGATCAAGTTGTATACCTTCGCGGTCGCGGTAACGTTGAATATAGGCAGACTTTTCATCTTCGGTATCAACTCCTCGCGGATACCCTGATGCCTCAACCTTATCCTTCAAAAATGCGTTTATATATGGTGTGAAAAGGTTGGGTAGCTTCTGAAACCTCCACACCTCATGTATCTTCAGTATTCTATACCATGGCGTACGGCTAGGGCCAGCTCAGGACTTGTATATACGCCTCTGATCTTACGCTGGTGGGGTATATGGTTACAATCGCCGTTATTCTCTTCCGCGCACTTCACGCACAGTGGGAACATGAGCTTGTGGTCGATAACGACAGGTAAGATTGGCATCCATAAATTGCGTGGGGGGAGTACGTCTACGAAAGAGAGCCCAAAGTAACGATCATTCAAATTTCTTGAAAATTCATTGATGGAGGGCAGGTTAGGTCCCACCAGTTTCTCAGGAGCGCCCACGGGGTACGGATTGTTCTTCATCACGTATGGGTATAAAGAACAGAAATCGTAGTAATGGAGCTTCACGCCCTCCGTAGGTGGAAAGTATAGTCTGAATGGATTTGTACGTCCTCCAAACAAGCTATCACCACATTTGAGAGGATCCAGCACCATTGAACGCTTGATCGTGTTTATTTCCTCACGGTACACCTCGTCTGTCTCCATCCGTGCATCATATTCATGCTCCCACAAGACTTTGTGAGTGAACTGTGATCCTATAAGTTGATCGCGGGTGCGGGTCCATGCAAGACAGTCGGCAGGAGATCTACCGTGGATATCTCCGGCGATTCCGCACTCAGGACGGGGGCATCCATGCCACCAGCATCCGTTAAAGGAGTACACAGTCTTCACACCAGTGACACGGTTTTCACTTAACCCATCAACCCAAAAAACACGTCCATTAATCTTAATGGGTACTTCACCCGTGTTGCGGGCGTGCTTTATGTATACACCTGTCTGTTGCTGTAGGTGTATGAGCCAGTAAATAGCCTTGTGTCCGTAACTGCGGGGTTGTTTCGGTGAATAATGGCTAAGGTGTCTTTAGGCATGAAGTTATTCTTGAACACCGTAAAACATAATGACGCGATGGTGGTTGCGACTTGCAGCGGATCGCATTTGAAACGGCCTATGTACATCCTTCTAAAGGCCTGGAAACATACTCTAAGCACGCGCACATCATTCACGCAATAACGCTCACATTCATCAGCTATATTATAAGGGTTACTTTCATTAAAACTGTTGTAGTATCGATCAAAGTCTTCACGTTCATCTACACTCATACAGTCATAGTTAAAATAATGTTTGGGTGGTGGTGGGCCTACGTAGTTTAAAGTCTCGCTGGTGAGGAAAGTGTAAGGGAAGTATCCTTTGGAAACTTCAGCTGCTACCCCCATCACCTTGGGTAGCTTTGCTAATTTACAAGGTGTGAATAATAAAGTGTCTTTAAATTGTACATTGCCTCTTATTTGCATCTGTATTAATTTGTTGCCTCTTTTCAATGGATCACCTGTAAATATCTCAGAGGATTCGTGCTCAAGCAACTCCTTATAAAGGAACTGCGTGTCAAACTTTGCCCCGTTATGGGCGAGAATATACACAGTCATTTTTTTGAACTTGTCGGCTAACTTGACAATATAGGACACAAATAGTTTCACAGGACTATCGTGGACATTCGTTTTAAAAACGTTTGTCCGTTTACCGCATTTGGGGCACTCGTCACATTCGATCCCCATACACTCATCACAGATAGTCTGGCTCACAAGTAAATGTGGAATTACCTCTTTGGTTTCAGCATTCGTATATGTTTCTATATCGTAGTATACAGTTATACAAGGGTTATTTTTAGGCTTAGCATCTTTCATATAACATACATGCTTTACTCCATCCGCCTTATACTCCTCCTGGCATGTAGGACAGTGAATTTCGTCACACTTGTGCTTAAATTTCCCCAATTATCCATTGTGTGAAACATACCACATTCACAGATTCTCATTTTCCTGCACGTGCCAGTTGATTTATGGAGCTCAAAGCAGTTATTATTGAAGAATGTGCGTCTACACACATCACAGTCTCTCTTCTCAGCTTCAACTACACGGCTTTCACATTTGGTGCTTTTACACTGCTCACATACCATGTGACATTCTTTACAATGTCTCACTATATCATCCGCAAACTCGAGGCACCCCTTACACAAATCATGATGTCTCCCATATTTTCGACTTTTGTCATAACTCGCGTAAAGCCACCTTATATTACGGATGGGGAGATACGTTGTCCCCGACAATCCTAAAATAAGTAGGGGTCTTGTACGATCTCTCACACAGCTTTTAAAAACATACACAGTCCTACGACGATCATCCAACCCAAATACAACTATACGACATTCATTTCCTGTTCTACCATTCTCAGCTCTTCAGGCCCATATTACAGTCAAATTCAAGTTCACAGTCTGCAGCTAGTTTACGGGCACGTTCCACGACCGTAGGCAGCCAAATTTTTTGAGTCCGTGTATTTTGTACAGTAAACATGTTAGCCAAGACTACTGCTATAAAGCCGCAACCACGATCGACGTTTATATGCCGTCTATAAATAGCTTGAGAATTGAGGTTAAGAGTATACGGTATGGCACTATGACCCGCAACACGGAATACACGATCAATATTTACCGTGAAGTTGTCCATATTGAAGGCTATACTACTTTGGGCAGCTTGCATTATACGTCCTAATATATATTCTACATCTTCAGCCGCCAAACGTCTAAATGGCACTACTACCCAATAATCATCTACATCACCGTCATCTGACCCGAATCCGAAGGACAGACTCGTCCTGACTTCACGCTCGTCGCGGTTCTGAAGAGCAAACTCTACAATACGCTGTACAACCCGGCGTAGCCCGCGCTCAATTCCATTGCTATACATGGCTCTAGGTCGACCCTGACTCTATACCGATTTCTAGTCAAGGCTGGGGTGGGGGCTGCGGAGCGCACCAACTCAAACGTTATATCATCCTCAACAGAACGGGGGGCAACTGTGGCGGATGAATTAGGGGATATATTAGCGGAAGGTGCTGCTGGGGGGCCTGTTGCGTAGGAGGTTGAGGGTTGGGGATCTATTATTGTAGACTTAACAGAACGGGGGGCAACTGTGGCGGATGAATAAGGGGATATATTAGCGGGAGGTGCTGCTGGGGGGATTGTTGCGTAAGAGGTTGAGGGTTGGGGATCTATTACTGGTGCAACAGGCGCGTATTTCGGTCGCTTTATACCTGACGTGGGGTTCTCTTCATCATACCTCCGCTTTGGACGTGCTACCGGTATCGCTGGTGAGGGTTCGTTGGCAGGGGAGGAGATCACAACTACACTGTCGTCGGGTCATCCGTAATGTCGATGATGGGGTGCTGTACCTCATCGTCATTCACGGTTCTGTGGGAGAAGAAAACAAAATATAAGGAACAGCACTCAAAATTTGTAATATTTTGTAAATGATCCACTTAGGAGTGTGACGTGTTAGAAATGGACTCTGTAGAAAAATTCAGATTCACGAGCCCATCCACATGTATTATATCTGGACCTACAGGATGTGGTAAAACTGTGTTTATGCTTAAAATCATTAAAGAAAAGGGAGAGATGTTCTCGAAATTTGTGCATAAAGTTATATGGTGCTATTCGACGTATCAATCAGTGTTCAACGAGTACCAAGATGATATTTTGTTCCACAAAGGCGTATATGACGTTAATTCGTTAAAGGGAAATGAACATACAGTCATTGTAATTGACGATCTCATGTTGGAGATGGATAAAACGTTTGCCGAGACATTTACAGTATTCTCCCACCATCTTAACATAAGCGTGTTCTTCATCAATCAGAATCTATTTTTCAAAAATAGATACATGCGCGATGTGTCGTTAAATACGCAATATCTAGTCTTATTCGCACAACGTAGAGATGTATCACAAATTGGGGTATTAGCCAATCAAATGTTCCCGAATCAGCGTAAGGAGTTTTTGGAAGTTTATAAAGAAGCTACAAGCACGCGTTACGGATATTTGCTTTGCGACCTTCATCCGCGAAACACGTTTAGAGTGCTTCTACGAACGAATATATTTCCAAACGAGCCTGAAACGGTGTATATTCCAGAATGACAAAGAGACTAAAGAAATACCGTGAATTAATAAAAATCTATCATCGACTGCCCCGGGCAATGCAGCAGATGTTTATTAAAAATATCGACGCCGACTTTTTAAAATGCATCTGTGAAATCTGTCTTAACGTTATAAATTGCAATGTATCAATGAAAACCCCTCAGAAGGCTCGCCTACGCCGTTACAAGAACATAATACGTGCACTCGCTCGTAAAAGTCAAACTGTAGCGAAGAAAAAACGAATTATTGTACAAACAGGAGGGTCATTTCTCCCCATCTTATTTTCAGTTTTGGGTCCTTTACTGACTAGATTAATATAATGAAGAAAGTGGTAGTGATTCCCCACGAGGTGTACGCTTCACTGCAAAGGAATCCAGACACGGATCTAGATCCCCGTAAAAGCAGACTTAAAAGAATGGAAAGCGAATTGCTAGCCCTATTAAACAGTGAAAAAACACCTGATGAGAAAAGAATCTTATACCAAGAAGCTCTGCAGAAATTTCTTCACGAGTACGAAAATTATAAGAACCCTACAGAGATTCCTGTGGTTATTAGGCACAGCACGGGGGACGATGGACATGGCGACATAGGATCTGTGCCCGACGATACAGCTGACCAACCAAAAATTAAGGGATTAGCCACACAACATATCGAGCATGTATTAAAAAGCACCCTCCCACATACATTGAGGAGTAAAGGCTTAAGTCTTTATAATCTATTGAATGAGGATCCAGCCATACAATGGACCGATACAGGCGAGATCATTGTGGAAGGATCAAAGGTACAGGGATCGAATATCGTAGACATTGTCCATGATCTGGTGAGAAAGTGGGATAGGCCATCACCATCAGGATGGAAGCATATTAAAGCAAGACTACAACAAATAAATGTCCCTAAAACGTTGATAGGAAATCTGAACAGGTTAAAAGACTTGGAACATGCAACGCATGTGACACAATTGAAGACGCCGTCACCCCCGGCGGTAACACCTTTGAAGAGGAGAAAGAAGAGGTTAAACAACGGTCAACCCTACCCACGTGCCTCTAAAATACGCAAATGGCTAACGTATTAACTAAACGCTATTATGACATTTCTAACCCAGCCTCCTACGGCGGCGTAGATAGACTGTACAGAAGTGTTTACGGAGTAGGAAAAAAAGATGTTGAAAGATTTTTGAGGGAGCAGGACGCTTATACGCTTCATAAGCCTGTGAGAAAAAGGTTTAAAACAGCCAAGACAACGGCTTCCTCGATTGATTCTATTTGGCAAGCAGATTTAACAGACATGCAAAGATATTCTGTGTATAACGATGGTTACCGCTACATTCTATTCATAATAGACGTATTCTCTAGATATCTGTGGCTAGTTCCTCTGAAAAATAAATCACCTGAAACAGTTGCTAAAGCCACCAAAACGCTAATGTTAAAAGAAAACAGGGTTCCTGGCTATTTTTGTACGGATATGGGGAAGGAATTTATAGGCCGTGCTTTTCAGAACATGTTGACAGAGTTTAATATCAGCTATTACACAACCAATTCTATACATAAGGCTTCTTTAGCTGAAAGAGTTCAGCGTACCATAAAGGAACGCATGCACCGTTATTTTACACATAAAAACACATACAGATTTCTAGACATTCTGGAATCATTGGCATCATCCTACAACCGCTCACACCATCGCACGATTGGGACAACACCTAACGAAGTTTTAGAAAGAGGTACGCTCCCGAGAAGAGATGTCACCAACACCACCACCAACTCGGCGCGCTTCAAAATCAATGATTATGTAAGGCTGTCGCGTTCGGGGAATAAATTCGCAAAGGGTTTTGAGCAAGGATGGACACGCGAGATTTTTAAAGTTAGGGCTATGAGACCTAAAGGTGAGATAATGATGTATTACATTGAAGATTTGAATGGGGAAGAAATCTCAGGAGGCTTTTACCGCGAGGAATTGCAGAAAGTTGCGTTTAATTTAGGAAAAAATGTGTTTAAAATTGAGAAAATTTTAGGAAGCAAAGGTTCAGGAAAGAGAAAAATGTACCTGGTGAAATGGCTAGGGTACCCAGAAAGCTTCAACACCTATATAAAAGCTGATGCAATAATGAAGCTTAAATAGTATGCAACATGGCTCCTAACCATTTCTACGTCACACTCCCGTCCTCCTCGTCCCTGTCTGTACACCCTAACAACACACTAGCCAACTTTGTAACAGAACTCCACGGGCACATTGAATTGGGTCGTGATTCGTATGAGGTGGGGATATGCGAAATTCAGCTGGACACCATCTTTTTAAATATTGAACATAAAGAAACCGTTTTTACGATTCTTAGAGACATTGACGAGTGTGAAAAAGCTGGGGTAGCTATGGATGAAACTATACGTATCGCTCGGACTAAGGTTGCACGGTATTACAGTACAGAAGTAAGACTAGGACCGGGTCAATATGGTTCGGTCGAGGATGTTGTGAGAGACTTAAACGTAAGTTTAAGAAACTCAAACCTTACGAATGATTTAGTATACGAAATCGTAAACAAAGGAAACCCTGCACATACACTAATCCTAAAATCAAAGACTAACAGACGTATTAAAGACCGTAGAATGTTCAAAATTCTAACCAATGGCCGATATAGCGCAGCCTTCCAAAGAGACACATTTCACGAGACACAGCATGACTTGTCCAGATTAATGTATCAATTGAAGATGGAGAAATTGGCTGAAAGGTCCCCAGACATGTGCTATATTTACAGTAATATAGTGGAGCACCAGTTTGTTGGGGATACCCAGGCACGCCTGCTGCGCATTGCTCACATCCCCAACCATAGAGGAAGGAGTTTGAGTATTACATATGACAGACCCCATTATGTGAATGTCGCAACTAATTTAATAACCAATATCTCAATATATATTAGGTCATCCCATAAGTAATGCGGCATTTTTAATTTTTTTTTTTTCCATTTTTATCATTATTTTACGGATAGAAATCAAACAACTCTTTGAAGTTATTTATATTAAATAAATATTTATTTAAATATAAATAACTTCAAATAGTTGTTTGATTTCCATCCTTAAAATAATGATAAAAATTGAAAAAAAAAAATTAAAAAATGCCGCATTACTTATGGGATGACCTAATATAAGAACGATTGAGGGTGAAAACTTCCCATTCGGTAACGGGAGCTTAACAGTGAAGCTACACTTTCGACGCACTGAGTTATAATGGATAGAAAGCCTTTCACCGTCTATCGAGGGGTGAGATACCAGCGCGGTAGTGGACTTGGATCCATTTTTTCATCCATACTACGTACGGCTGTTCCTTTGCTGAAGAGGGGCCATATACCTCGGAAGGAAAGCGCTACAATCAGGTCTTAACACTGCAGAAGACATATTGGTCGGGGCTAAACCTAAAGAAGCTCTAAAAAAACATTTAAAGCGTACACGGGACGAAATCATCAAAGATGCAAAGAGAAAAATGCCCGGAAGAAGGGGTCACGTGGTATTAAACGTAAAAGGATATCAAAAAAGAAGTGCTGTAAGCGAATGAAACCTATGGTTGACCACTTTTTTGACTGATATAAGCTAAGGACATTGATCTCATGAATCATAGTTTGTTTACTACTTGTCGAGAGAGGAGGCACTATTTCTAACTCGTCATGGCACGCTTCATCCACCCATGTAGTTCACAATGCTGTAAATCGGAGCTGTCCCTTTTTGAGCTGCCTCCAACTCAAGTTTCTATTGAGCACAGTGATTTTATTACAATTAACCCTTTAAACACAATTAGTTCCCCGATTGCACCTATAGAATTCGTGATACCCAGCTCAGGCCCTTACTTTTTTGATCCAAGCTGTGTGCACATGTACGCTAAGCTACGTATAGCCCATTCTGCTGGAACGGTCTGCGATGACAAATATGCTGTATACCCTGAAACAAACTTTCTGCACTCCATATTCAACCAGTGTGACGTATATTTAAATCAGACCAACATATCGGCAGGCACGGGGTACTATCATCTACGAGCCTATCTGGAAAATGTCCTCAACTTTTCCAAAGAAGCGAAGGCTACCTTTTTAAGTGCCGAGGGATATTATCAAACTAAAGATGGAAGTAGTATAAAGGACAAATTTAAAAATTCTAAAAATAAAATATACGAGTGTTTTGGACGGCTGCACACAGATTTCACTTTCCAGGAGAAGTTGCTTGTCAACGGGGTGGATATGAAAATAAAGCTCACCCGCATGAGTCCTGAGATCTGCTTAAATCTGGATGCTGATCAAGAAGAGGGTGCAAAGCCCGTTGTGGTTCACATTATGGACACATACCTCCGCGTACGGCGAGTGAAATTAAGTTCACCAAAACAACTAGAAATTGAGAAAAATTTACTAAACGCTACAGTGAAATATCCTATTAACAGAGTACAAATCAAACTATATACGGTGCCTGCAGGGTTGGCATCGAAGCAGATAGAAAACATTGCCCTGGGAAATCTTCCTAAAAGGATATTAATCGGAATGCAGGACCATGCTTCGGTGAATGGAAAATATAAAAAGAGTGCCTTTAAATTCGAGAATTTCGGACTTAAAAATATAACTATATACGTTAATGGCACTGCTTTGGGTGGAACAATGGGTACGGACTATTCATCAGACGCTGTGTTACCTCTTTGCGCCAGAGCCTATAGTAATCTGACCCATATTGCAGGTGATTGTGATGAGCTTGGTAATGGGGTAACGCAGGAAGAATTCATTGATCAATTTAACCTTTATCCGTTTGACATTACACCTGACTTATCTGCTAGCGTAAATACGCATTTAAGCCCACAGCAGAGCGGAAACATCTCAGTGAGGCTGGAATTCACCAAGCCTATAGACGCGCCTATTAGTGTACTAGTATATCTCGAATCGCAAGCCCTAATAGAAGTAGATAGATTTAGGAGCGTTATCACTGACTTTTAAAATGGATGCTAATACACTTCAGAAAGTAATGAATAGTGAACGAGTCACACGTTCCAAATTTATCGGCGTGTTTGCGAAGAATGAAACATTGAGTTTGCCAAGTACGCGAGAATGCGGTAGTCTTATTGTGAACACAGATGTCATCGGTAATGAAGGGATTCATTGGATCGCTGTCTATTTTAAAAATAGACAGCGCCTGTACTATTTTGATTCACTCGGTACTCAACCCTGGAGTGACCCTATTATTGTAAAATTTCTCGCTCAGTTACATATTCCCGAAGTTGTATGGAACCCGTTTCGTATACAAGGATATTTTAGTAATGCTTGCGGAATGTACTGCGTCTCATTTCTCATGCATATTTCATGTGATAAAGAATTTATAAATTTTTTAAATTTATTTGACCCGTGTCACACTCGCCGAAACGATGAAATGGTATGCAGACAGATAAAAATCCGTTTTCCAATTGTACGTACTCGTTGTATAGTATAATGTTTTTGTTCGTGTGTGTATATTTGTAACGGTATATTCTGTAGTTTAAGATGGTTATTGTACTGATTTCTTTCATTTAATAAATTTATGAAAATATATTGTCTTCTTACCCCAAAAAGATCGAAAAACACTTACATTATTTCGGTGTGACATTCATTATGCTGACTGAACAGTATATCCTCCGTATTCATGACACGAGATTCTTCAAAAGATTGTATAACACGTGTCAAATCCTCATCGGACCTTAAAGGAATAATGTTCATATTGATTCTTTTTTAATAAAAACATATACAGAGTATACAGACAGACCCATTATGTGAAGATATCTTTGGTTCGAAACTCATTTAAGAGGTAAATCCGAATAACATTTAAAACACGCAAAAGATTGCCATAAAAATTTCGGTTTTAGCATAATGGTGAGTATCTAAATGAAGTATTTGACGAGATACTACAACCCTCCATATATATAAAATCATGTTTCTTGTGAATAAATTATAGACACTTACATTTCTATGGTAGTCCCTTGCGTCGGATTGTAAGGAGCGTCACTGCAAATATCTTCAACGGTTTGCGTTGGAAATAATTCATCACGGTCAATCGCGTTAAAAAGATTAATTGCAGTCAATGCTGCAGTGTCACCTTCTTCATACAAATCCGGAAAAACGTAAAGTTCGTGGTCCATGGTGGAGGAATGCACTGGCAGAGGGAATGATTATTCACTGACGCGAAAATAGCTACTGTTACTCCAAACTGAAAAATATTTCCTTTTATATGCACAATCGCCAACTCCGCCCCAAAAGATTAAGGCCAGATGTTCGTAGTGATTGGTTGCCAGTGTAGCTGGGTGGAGCTATGATAAGTTTGTGTACCAATCGTAACACCGCTATAACGGGTCCGGTCGACTAATGGCATCTTTATGTTTTCTCCAATAGATTTAATGCTCGTATTACCCCTTGCTGTCTTTACCATGTCAATATTTTTCCCCCACTATTCCCGGATCATTAGTCACTAATGTAATCGAGAGGATTTTATAATAAAGAAATTATAAATATATCCATTCCTTTAATTATGTTTTTAAAAAAGAAAAGAGCATTCGGTTTCCACGTTAAACTGTGGGTCTAAGGCGGAGTGAAAAGCTTTCCAATTCGGCGAGAAAGAGATAATTATAATTACTACTGTAATTTGTACCACCCTATATATATATATCCATTCCTTTATTTACTTTAAAAGAATGAACAAAACTCTCTCTCTTTTTCTTTATATATATATATATAGAAAGAAAAGAGCATTCGGTTTCCACGTTAAACTGTGGGTCTAAGGCGGAGTGAAAAGCTTTCCAATTCGGCGAGAAAGAGTTAATTATTATTACTACTGTAATTTGTACCACCCTATATACAGGGTGAGTCAAAAGTAGCGCCCGATTTCTGTCAGTTGATTGTTTGTTTGCCATTTGTATTACAGTGTACAAGAAGGTAGAAATAAATGAATGACATGTTTATCTAACCATTTATTCGGGGGAAAATTATTACGGAACTGTACCGGAACTGTATCTGCAAGACAATTATTAACAACATGACTTCCCAGAAAGAATCTGACAGCCGAAAAAACAGAAATCGGGCGCTACTTTTGACTCACCCTGTATATAATCCATTCCTTTATTTATTTTAAAAGCATGAACAAAACTCTCTCTCTCTTTCTTTCTATATATATATATATATATATATATATATATATATATATATATATAAATAATATTAGTACTTTCAGGTTTGCCCACCTCATGCACCTTATTTCTTTCGCTGATTATTATTTAATATAATTGTGTGTATATCTTTCAATAACAGAGATGTTATCTAAGAATATGACACCATACAAATTACGCGTTAATAAAAATATAAAACATTTTCTTCGCTTCGAGAATGTGTTTCATTGTAGAAGTAATAACAACAGCAAAATTAAGAATTGGAGTGAAGCGAGGTTTATCCCGAGTAGACTGGAAGAAAGGTCAAATCGCGGTCATTACAAAAAGGCCTCTGGGCAAACAGGTGTGATTCGAGTCGGGAATCGTTTCCTCGTGTGTGTGTGTGTGTGTGTGTGTGTGTGTGTGTGTGTGTGTGTGCACGATTTGTTCATTCGTTTATTATATATACAAACACAGATGGGGTGAGTAGTTTGGGGGGAATGAGGGAGGACGATCGTGTGTTTTGAATTGTCGTTTATTTTCACCTATCTTCGTAAGGTTTCTTTTCTTTTAATTGTTTAGTGATTTTTAATGTTTTAATTCACTTTAAGGTGAAAATCCATTTATATATATAAGGAATTACAAAATTAAATAGACACGGTTATTATGATTCTTTCTATATATATATATATATACAAACACAGATGGGGTGAGAAGTTTGGGGGGAATGAAGGAGGACGATCGTGTGTTTTGAATTGTCGTTTATTTTCACCTATCTTCGTAAGGTTTCTTTTCTTTGAATTGTTTAGTGATTTTTTAATGTTTTAATTCACTTTAAGGTGAAAATCCATTTATATATATATATATATATATATATATATATATATATATATATATATATAAGGAATGACAAAATTAAATAGACACGGTTATTATGATTCTTTCTATATATATATATATATATATATATATATATATATATATATATATACAAACACAGATGGGGTGAGAAGTTTGGGGGGAATGAGGGAGGACGATCGTGTGTTTTGAATTGTCGTTTATTTTCACCTATCTTCATAAGGTTTCTTTTCTTTTAATTGTTTAGTGATTTTTTAATGTTTTAATTCACTTTAAGGTGAAAATTCATTTATATATATATATATATATATATATATATATATATATATATATAGGAATGACAAAATTAAAGACACGGTTATTATGATTCTTTCTATACATATATACAAACACAGATGGGGTGAGAAGTTTGGGGGGAATGAGGGAGGACGACCGTGTGTTTTGAATTGTCGTTTATTTCGCCTATCTTCGTAAGGTTTCTTTCCCACTGTTATTCGTGACATCATATAAATATATTATGGTATTTTGATTAATATGTGGTTTAATTTAATAAATATTGCTATCTGGCAACTCAGTCTTCGATTAGAAAAATATATAGCACAAACTGACAACTCAGCCTTCTATTAAATACATGGCTCTATCTGGCAACTCAGCCGGATTAGAGGTCTATAAAAGAGCGAGAGGCTGACGGCGGAGTCATACAAGCCTCTTAGGTTAGGTATACCCTTTGGGGAAAATAGCTTGGGGGAGAACTCCGCCTCCAAGTTGCATGCCCTTGCAATCGGCAACAAAGGCCGATACTCTCTCTCTCTCTCTCCTTCAGGTGTACCCTCCCCCCTTGGCTCCTTCTAAGCCAACTGGCTGATTAGGTGCCTATAAGACAACGCCTACTCGGCTGGTCTTAATATGCACTTGGCTCCTGCCAGGTGAACACCTCTCCTCCTTTCTCTCCTTTCTCTTGGGGGATAACGCCGCCTCCAAGTTTCCTTGTTGCACCTGCAGCATCCCCCAACCCCCTTTGCAACTTTGGAGGGATTTTTGCAACCCCCACCCCCCTTTGCAACATGGTGCATAACACCCCCCATTTGCAACATTACGTAATAGATTGCAACATTCCTGCACTCTCCCCTTTTGCGGCTATACTACTGCTTTAATATGGATTCATTTTTTGCTTATTTAAACACTTTTAATCACTTTATGTGTCAATATTACCATTGTATATTAAAGTTCACTCCCTGCACAACTGTTTACTTTTCCATGCTGATTCTGAGTATGTAAAAACTTATTTTTTGAAAAGAAAAAAAATTGGGCATAACCCTGCCAAAATGCGATATCTCCAAAATATCTGTATTGATTGCTCGAAAACCTGACGTGATAGGCAAAAACTAAGGTGATTTTTAAATCAGCACACCAAAGTTACCTAAAAACAGGTGTTAGAATATAATCAGCAAAATTGGTGTTGGGCAGTGTAATCAATATTCATTTTTACATAAGCACCAAAATCGCTTAACGCGAGTTTGGATAAAAAATTTATTTGTAGCTTTCTATTTTCGTTTGTGTCACAACCCTACGATCTACCATTTCTATGGTTTAGTCGTATCTATTTTCCATTTTTCATTGTTATAGAATTTATTATAATTAATTATGATTGTCTTGCATCTCACCCTGACCCTAGATTATGCATACACATTGCATATAACAGGATTGGAACCCGTAGTTGTACTTCTTAGTCATTAATACCCACTCTTTGTCTCTAATTCGTCTTTGTAAATCTTCCTAATAATGATTTGCACTATACGTACAAATTCAATAACTATGACGTCACATTTTCCCGTCATTAATTTCCCTTCATCATATCTCTAGTATTCAATGTATGAAAATTCGTTAACATCATAATAAAAACTGTACACTCTATAGAAGTCATTATTTATATGTTATGTAGCATAAATATAACTATTATTCGACCATATCCCCCGCTCCCATATGTCCATATCTTATCTTGACCATTATCCTATATCAATTTTATTAAATATTCATTTTGCTCGTGAAATGCAAAACTTTATGCACTCGTTCGAAAACGCGCAAATACGTTCTCGTATTATTTTGTTATTATTTTTTTTCAAGTGCGTTCACCCCTCACAAGATATTCATAAATGTTTAGGTAAGTGATCGAATTCGCGGATCTTTTCCGTTTGACTGCCGCCATTGAAACAAGAGGTGAGTGCCCCCAGCCTTCTTTACTTAGCCTTATAAGGCTAACTAACGAAAAATCACGACCTAACCTAACCAATTGTTAGGTCAACTGTACGACCTTGACGATTGGTTAGGTTAGGTCGTGATATTTTTGTTAGTTAGCCTTATAAAGCTAACTAAAAAAGGCTGGAGTTTAATTATGTTTCAATGGCGGCAGTCAAACGGAAAAGATCCGAATTCGCTAATCACAGCAAAATCGAACGCTTCTAAGATAAATATCTCCTCTCGCTCTGATGCAAATTTATAACATATTATGTTGTATATAAATCCATACCGTATGTGCCCATGTACTTTGTATTATATTTCTAACACCTTAATTGTCTATTAATATGAAACACTGTAAAAGGTCTTTACTATTTTAATTTTTTATTTTTCAGAGCACGTTAAAGATACAGTTACGAAACGTAGACTATCCGACAAATACGTCTAGAAGTTTAGATTTATTAATATAAATTAAAGAATTTCAATATGAGCGCCGTGAGTGGCTCGAGCAATATCAAACCGATATTCAACCTCCTGCCACACTCTTCTGGGAGTATCTTGGTCAATCTTTGCAAAAACCTCTGTGATCCGTGTCTTCAGGTCTTGTAATGTCGTCGGCAATGGAGGGACGTAGACATTGTCCTTAACAAACCCCCAGAGGAAGAAATCCATGGGTGTAAGGTCTGGTGATCTCGGGGGCCATTCCATAGGGCCTCCACATCCAGATATCTATCCAGATACGGCCCTACCTCGTTAGGGAAGTATGGTGGGGCTCCGTCTTGTTGGTAAATCGGATTTGGAATATCCTCCATCTGGGCAAGAGTGCTCTTCCGCGCATCCGGTAAATGCCTCTGATACTCCTCAATGGCTTGGATGAGGAATTGGCGCTGATCCTCCTTCCTGGTGATGACAGGATTGAACTCCTGAATCAGCCTCACTCCTCGCTCTGCGCAGTCGTTGATCACACGGAGGCTTCGGATGCGTCGAGAAGCAGCCTCGTAATCCTCTTGGCCTTCTCACTCGGTGTGGTCCATACTGATGAACCCATCGGGGAGGTCGAGAGCCACGAAGAGGTGCCGAGACCGCGAGGTGACGAAGTTCGCCACCGTCTTGGCCTTCAGGGTGACATCCGCTGAGACACAAATCCGTTTTGGTTGGTCCTCGGATCCTTCATCTTGGAGACCAGCGATCATGCGTTTTCTTTCTCGGCGGTGACCTTTACGTCGAAGAACGCCAGTCCAGCCAGCTCCTCCGACAGATACTACAGATGCCGGCCAAAAGCCTTGGACTCCGCGGTGGCAATCTCCCCGTCTTTATAAGAAACCAGCTGCTTGTACAAGCGGTGGTCGTTGGCCGGCACAGAGCAGCTAGCGGGGCCTCGAACCAAGCGGGAATGTATGTCATCACCACGAATGGGACGAAACGGCTGAGGCTTCGCTTCTCTCGTGGACTGAGCTCGAACTGGTTGCGGAAGAGGAAGATCTTGATGGCGTATATGACCCGAACCATCCATCGGGTGCGGTGGTAAGCACCGGGACGGATGAACCGGATACCACGAGGGGGGAACGCCCCCTATGACTACGATGGTAAGCTCCAGCAACTCACGGTAGTCTTCTCGCGGCTGTGCCTCCTGGAGTTGGCGCTTACAAAAGCCAATGCTGTCATCAGCCCCAGTCATCTTTCATCGGTTCAGTCATTCAAGTAAAAAAAAAAACCACCTCTGCCTGAACTTCTTGAAGAGGGGGATTTCTGGACCAGAGGAAGGCCTGAAGCAGAGTCAATACTTGCTCGGCCACAATTTTCAGCTTGTGGTGACGGCAGGCAAGATGGAGGAGGTTAACGTCGATCCTTTGCTGGATGAGTGTACAAGCTCCTCTATGAACTCTCGTGTTGCTTGCCGTCGTATCGAAGGACATGCCTCTGACACGATCTGAAATGCCCAACTCATCCAAAGCCTCGATTGCGGCATTCGCTATGACTTTGCTCGTATCGGATGGCAGTTTGGGCACGCATAGCAGCTTCAACACTCCTTTGCCAGAAACAAGGATCGGAAGACGCTCAGCGGCATTGCCACCAGTGAGATCGGGAATGATCTTACCATCCCAGTGTATAAGCAAGAGCACAATTGGATCGAAGGACTCCTTTAAGACCTCAGCTGTCTCCTGATGCAACTTCATGCGGGCTCGGCGGATACTCTGCCGGTTCAGGGCCAACATCGATGGGTCTCGTCCATACGCAGAAGCAGCCACCATCAGGATGTATGCAGCATTGCGATCGGTGGTCTTGGTCCGATCCAATGCTGCGGCTATCGCTGGAGTCAATGGGGCTCCGGAGGCTCATCGTCGCTTCGGAGGTGTCGCCATGGAGGTAGAAGGACCCACTGCTGTAGAGTCCTCATCGCTCGCCGTCTCATGGGCGCTGCTACTGGAAGAGCTCTCCAGCTCGACCACGTTGGTTTCTTTTTGGCGGCGTTTCCTGTCCTGTTCCAGACGTGCTGTCTCAGCGCGGCTTCTTGTTAATCATGTGCTAATCTTTTTATTTCTCTGTCCCGTTGTACAAATGTACATATTTTTGTCATCTCGCCTTCTTCCTTCATTCCCTGACGAGGTGTACTTCTGAATACACGAAAGCCCTTGGAATCTTTTTCTTTTTCCTTGTCGGTTTGCATTATATATATATATATATATATATATATATATATATATATATATATATATATATGTGTGTGTATATATATATATATATATATATATATATATATATATATATATATGAAAATTATTTCACGAAAGTAACACGTGAAAAATATTTATGATGAATAAAACCACGAAGGAAAAGAAACAGAGTGGTGCTCAAGCGCTTTCGTCTAATGACATCCTCAGGAACACTGGAATGAATAGAGAGTTCAAGACTATATATAGGTTACAAAAAAAAATATATATATATATTAGTGATGGGACGATTAATCGGAATCGGAATCGAGAATCGGAAGAATCGAGCATTTTTCAGGAATCGGAATCGGAATCGAATCGAGAGAATTGTACCATGATTTCCGATTCTTAAAACGATTCTTTAACTTTTAATTGAACCAGTTTTGCAATGTAAACTTTAAAATTTAAATGAAAGAGGATAACAAATTTTATTTTTATTGTATTGTAGCTATATATTAAAACATGTATATCCATGATGTGTAATCAAGAAGATTAAAATGAATTGTTACAACTTACAGTTGATTTTTATTTTTAAACCAATCTATTATAATTTATAATTTATATTACCATACTCATAATGTAAATAGTTAATCTTACCAGAGTAAAATATGACAATTTCCAGAAAAACAAGTATAGAATTATATTTAAAAATATTGAGAATCGGAATCGGAATCGAGAATCGTATCGGAATCGAGACTTTTTAGTGGTATCGGAATCGGAATCGTTAAAAATTTTGGTATCGTCCCATCACTAATATATATAAGCAAACAACCACAGGGAAAAGGAAAAGGAAACACAAAGTCCGAGCGCTTTCGTGATATATTCACATCTTCAAGGAGAAACAAAAAATAGACGGAGATTACAAAGTAAATGAGCTAAACACACAAGCAAAAAATTCCCAATCGGCAACTCAAATTAAAGACCATAAAACCATAAAACCCTCTAAAGATTTTTTCAATAGATAACATAATCTGTAGGCTGCTAAATTACTAAATATAAAAGAACTATATAGATGAAATTAGACAAAAAACCAGTACAGAGAACAAAAATTATTATAACGGTTATTAGAACTAGTATTTAATTAAAGCAGGCAATTAAGTGGCAAGAATTTAATGAAAACAAAGGGAATGGTGCCATCGTCTTACAGAATATTCCAAAATTTCTACAAACAGTCTGAAAAAATTGTTTTCCCAATAGCCAACCAGTTGAAAAGTCCAATAAACCAACCAGCACCCAAAGATTATATACGAAAGAAATATTACAATTAAAATGGACACATAAGAATGTTAACAGTTCTTAAAATATTTATTTAACCAAGGCAAACCGTTAAGGGGCAAGAATGCGGTCAAGAAAACAATAGGCCCTTCGCCAACTTTCTAACAATGCATGAGTCTAATTTATACAGCCCAGGGCTAATATTAAGGACCAAGTCCGCATTATTCTTGATCACACTTGATTCAAGTATATTTCTGCTAACAATAGATTTACAAAACCTTAATTTGGAAGCATTTTTCCAATCAATGGGATGATTAGTATCTCTTACGTGAATGAAAATGGCGTTAGATTCCTGATCAGTTTTGACGTTTGTTCATTGTTCACAAAAGTGCCGATTGACGATATGCTTGACTTTCTCGCCCAAGAATTACATAAGTATGATCTGCCACTACCTGCACACATTGTTTTGGAACTTATTAAGCTTTGTATCAAAGACTGTAAATTCACTTTCAATAGCGAGCATTATCAACAAGTTTTTGGGATGGCCATGGACAACCTTTTGTCGCCACTCCTATCCAATATTTATATGGAGTTTTTTTAAATTATTTACATTCCGAGAATCCTGGGGGTTGGCATCCCATGGTTGCGGTACGTCGACGATATTTTGTGTATCTGGCCCATGAATCGTGACCTGGATGGCTTCCTAATTCAGTTAAATCAAGTCCCCTCCATTAAGTTTACTTTAGAACTGGAACAAGACATCTCAATCCCGTTTTTGGATGTGCGTGTACATAGGGATAGCCCAGATTTTAAGTTTAGTATCTATCGGAAAAAACAAACAATTTGTCCTCCGTACACTTTTACTCTAGACATGACACCCCTATTAAGAAGGCCATATTTTCCTCAATGTTTCTCCGCGCTCTTAGGATCGCCAGTCTGGAATACATCGATGCCGAATTGGAAAATATCAATGGTATTGGAAGTGAGCTGTGTTACCCACCTGCATTGATGGAATCTTGTCTTAATAAGGCAAAACGAACCTTCTATCGTGTGAATAATAACACTCGCACGTTGTCAAAGAATATTTTAGTACTTCCATTTTTCCCGGGCTTTTTAGGCATTGCTAATGTACTTAAGCTTTTGGATATCAGTGTAGTTTTTTTCATATAACAATATTGTGAAAAATATCATAGTAAAAAAGCCCTACTAATAATTTAGGCATTATCTATAAAATTGGGTGTAAACAATGTGATTCTTTTTACATAGTCAGACGGGAAAGGATTTGCAAACGCGTGTAAAACAGCATCAATATTCCGTTAGAATGGGACAGCTGTCCACTGCCCTTTTTGTCCATTTGTCAGAGTTATCCCATTGTATTTACTGGAATAATGCTTCAGTTTTGTTTCACTCTAGCACCATTGTTAATAGAAATATTCTTGAGTCTGCTATAATTCAACTTACAAATAACTTTAACATGAGTAAAGGTCTGTTTCAACTCGATGCCGTTGTTCTGAATTCCTTCAGAATGGATTTAAACAAGAAGGGCAGGTTGCTAAACCTTTGGTAATTTAAAAAAAAAAAAATTTTTATTATACATTTGTATGCTTCTCTTACAATTTTATTTTTCAATTTATTATTGTATGTTTATTTCTTATATATATATATATATATATATATAAGTGTCACAACCATGCGATTTACTATTTCTATGGTTGAACAGTATCCATGTTTGTGCCATTAGAAGTTCGCTGTAAACAGCGAATGTCCCTCCCTTAGCTGTGCCTCTCTAATTCGTCTCCTTTGATTTCTCCCAAATAATGACTTATACTGTACGTACAGAGTAAATCACTCGGACGTCATAAAGCAACTTAATTTCCTTCCATACCTTGAATACTGAATCACGTGTTTAGTATGTGGATATCTTTCGTATTCAATGTATGGTAAATTCTTTAATAATAATAAAAACTTCACTCTCTATAAGTCATTATTTATATGTTGTGTCCTGTCTGGTGTTATGCAATATAAATATTATTCAACTATACTCATTATTCAACCATACTCATTCATACATCCATGTTCTTTCTTGCTCGTTATCCTTTATTAATTTTATTACTTATTCATTCATCTACCTATTGTCTACTTATGCCCTATCAACTTATCAGTCTATGTTTTCTCATGTCTAGATTACGCACACAACTTATTGTGTGACGACTGTGTACAATACTTTGTGCAGTCGTACATATCCCTTGACGATCATGATTACGTACATGTAAACACATCCACGTGTATTCTTTATACTTTTTCTTTTAATTATTTCACCTCTCGCAAGGTACTCGTTAATGCTGACTGAGTGTTCGAATTCCGATGTCGTCGCCAAAACCAAGCATCTGAATTCGAAAATCTCCTCTCTTGCTTCTACTACAAATTTATAACATTAAGATGTTATGTATATTATTATATTATACTATATTGTCTGTATTATGTTATCATTAATGTCTGTGTACTTCCAAATGAAAAGTACACCGTATTTTTCTCCGTTTTCATCATCGCTAGCTTTTAGGCTTTCAAATCATGATAACCAACCATTCCTCTAATAATATTAGACATAATTTGGCGTAATTATTGTTAACTATAAATATAGTTTAACAGTGTTGTTAATCCCCTGTAAATTATAGAACAACGGAGAACTCTCCTTCATTATTTAAATTGTATTACCTCTTCAGATTACTTCAGTATTCGATATGTCAATTAACAAATTGCTAAAATTGTAATTAACGGTAATTAATGTACTTAATATAATGTAATTTATGTACTTAATGTACTCGGTACATGTCGGCCCCCGACATTATGTCGCCATCCAAAAAAGTGTATACCTTACAAAAATTAGTATTTTTTTTGTTAACTTTTTGCTTAAATTATGCTTGACGTCAGAATTCTTCAGCTCTCCAGTTAAAGTGGGAACTTAACCTTCAACTGCATTCCCCCAAAATTGAGGCTTATTTATTTCTTGTATTGTAAATTAATTCATTCCTGCCTGAGCCTTTACCCGAGGAGGCCGAGCCCCCCGCTCCGCCTTAGATTTCCTGCCTTAGACTTTACCCGAGGAGACCGAGGCCCCCTCGCCTTAAATTCCTGCCTGGCCCCTTGTTACCAGGTTGCACCTCCCTCATTTTAGATTCCTACCGGGGTCATTGTTAGAAGAGGTTGCACCTCGCCCCCTTTAAATTTCTGCCTGAGGCTTAGACCAAGGAGGCCAAGCCTCCTCATTTTAAATTCCTGCCGTAACTCTTACTCGAGGAGGACAAACCTCCTCGCTTTTAATTCCTACCTTAACTATTGTCAAACGGGGTCGAACCTCTACCCCTGTAAATTCCTGCTTGAGCTGTTGTTGTAAGAGGTAAAACCTCTCCCCCTGTAAACTTCTGATTATCAGTGCCTCGTTCTGTATGTACTTTGTGAATAAAAATTTATGAGTGAACTAAAACTCCAATTTTTGAAGTGAAGTGTTTCCATTCACCCCTTCGGGAAAAAACCTGGTAGAAACTGTTCATCGGTACTCGGATGCTCTCGGCTAAGGCCGAGTTTACCCAACAAGGACCACCTTCGTTGGATTGTCGAAGTGCATTAACCCTAAAAAGTCGCAAGCGGGCAGAGGCTCGCACAACCTATGCGTGACACTGGAGGTCCCACCGAGACTGTTTTAGTTCCCCAACACCGAGACTGTTTCAGTCCCCCACCGAAAAAACCGTCGCCCATCAATGGATGTCCCTACTTTGAACAATTTTTGAAACACTTCATGGATTCACTCGTTCGACGTCGACCGCCACCTCTTCAACTTGGACTCCAACCCCACCATCTGCAACATCAATTTAATTCAACTCATCGTTGGCCTTCAATCAACTTTCGTTACTTGGAAATTCCTTCCTTGAAATTCTCTCTCCAATCAACCCCAAATATTTACTGCAAAAATTTCCTTCGAAGAACTTTTCTTCGATTTGTAATCTTCAATCAACTTTTGAATTATTGTTCGTATTTTTCACCAATCAACCGTGCGACCGTCTTCCCATCTACAATCTTCCTTCAACGCTTATGTGCTCCGTCGTGGCAATCAGTCGCCTCACCAAACGATTGGAGGCATCAGCTGACTCTTCTCCGTCACCTCACCAAACGAGAGGAGGCATCAGCTGACTCTCCTCAGTCACCTCACCAAAACGTTTTTCTCCGTTTATGTGATGAGTTTTATTTATTAATTACTACTTTTAAATCATTTTCTTAGTTATCATTTTCTTTAATTTTAGTAATTTTAATTCACTCTTAGTTTTTTCCCTTTTTAGTGTGAAACAGTGAAGTGACTTTATAAACACTTAATCATTTTTTTAATTAATTGATTTTAATTAACGGTTCGATAGTAATACGAAATACAGTACTAATCAGACGTTGTCATTGATTCAGTATTCACGTATTTATTTTTTTCAACAGATTATAAATCTGAATTTTTAAATTCTTTTTATAAATTATCTGCACATTGTGTATATTAAGAATATTAAATAATATTATTTTAGATTTTGTTGCGGGAATAAATGCGATCAGTCATAATCCTGATATATATACCCATAACTTACAGTTTTATTTAGTTGAACCCGGTTAGGTTCCTTTTTTTTTTTTTTTTTTTTCATTTTAAATCTTTTTCAGTAATTTTAGTGAAAATTTATGTTATCGTTATTATACTGTAACTCTTTTTTTCTAGTGTGATTTTGACCGAATTTCGACCCTTGCCAACGAGACTTCAGCGTTGGGAGATTCGAAAATTACTCGTCGATTGCTGCATCCGGAGTAAATGCAGAGTCGCCCATTTTGTTCTACGTTATCTCGTAACTATATGAAAAATTTGTTTCATTGTTTATCTCGTTTTTTTTCAATTTTATTCAAAATACTTAGACTTTGTTCCATTTATTTTTTTTTTATTGCTTGTTCTTACATGGTTATTTTTGTTTTACACACACACACTTCCGTGTCAACGACACGTGTTATGATTAACGATGTCCAAACCATTACCCCCCAAAACATGCACTACTGTCAACCTTATAACTCCCTCTTCCGTACTGAAACATACAATTGATGTCCCTCATTTTCACGGTCGCGTTAATAATAGATTTGTAGAAACCTCCTTTAAAGATTGGTTCGGTAAAATTGACGACTCGTTTAAAGGTTGTCTGACTACAGATGCAGATAAAATCGGTTTTGCTTTTGACACTTGTGACCCAAATTTCTGTGACGCCGCGCGCGTCCGTACCTTTCTTATCGATTGGTCCAATGGACAAATATATCAATTGTCTTGGGTAGAATTTAAACGTTTTTGGTATGATATATATAAGGGTCTGCATAAACTCACAGAATATTGTGACAGGCAGGGATCCGTCAAATGGAACGTTGACGTTAAAGGTTTAAACAGCAGAACACGAACACACCAGTTCCGGATTTTCCTTCAGTCCCTTGCTCATGAGTCGTGTAACCATCCTTCAGTGTTGCGCGAAAACGCATCTCCCGATAATGTTGTTTCGGTAGAGAATCGGAGTGATTCCGCTGACCCTTCTGTTCTGGGTAGAAAGGCGTTGAATGTACCTTATTCTGACCCAACTTTCTTCTCTGACTCAGTTGTCTCTGAACCGTTTGTTTCAGCTTGTTCTTCAAATGAATTTCCTTCGAGGCTAGAACTCACAGCCTCTCCTGATGATGATTTTTGTGATGCTAATGTTGAAAACAGTAACGACGACAATGAAATTGTTGATTTATGTAATTATAAAGGTACTTCTGTTGAAAGTCTTTATGATGAAACTTCCGTTGAAAGTTTTTATGATGAAAGTTTTGTTGAAAGTAAGTGTAATACCTACATTAATAATTGTTGTAATGTAAATGGGATGTGACCAATTCTTTATTAGATGTGAATTCAGACTACTTGGATGATTGCTGTGTAACTGATGTGGAAAATCAGAATTTATTTCATTCTCACCCTGGTCAGGACAACCATGTTGGTCCCGATGGCATGACTTGTACGATGATTTAGACACTGCTCCTCAATTGTTTAGTAATTTTTGTCATTCGGACATTGACTCAACTGATTCAGTTAGTTCAGTTGATATAGTTCATTCAGTGACCTTTGGTCAAGCAGACCGTGTTTTTGATTTAGATGGATCAGATATCCATACAGTCCCAGAAAGGACGCGATTCTGTTACTGATGTTGTTTTTTTCAGATGGATCATATCCATGTATGTCCTAAGGAAGACGTGAATCTTATTACTAACATTGTTTTAGATGGTCAGGATGACCATGTTTTTGATAACTTTTCTCCACAGGACCCAATTGTTTTGAGTTTATTCACCAATGGCCAATCGGCCATGCCGTCTCGTTTAAATGTCAAAAAGATGACCCTGTTTTTTATTTTTTGGTCATGATGACCGTCATCTTGCTTCAGATGATGCTTTTTCTGCTGTAGTAGCAGCTGGGGAGAATGCCCCACAAGGTCCTGTAGGCGAGTCAGTTTTTTATGAATTTTGATAATCATTGTGATGTTTTATGATAAAGTAACAGTCTAGTAACTAATCGATCATGTCCCAACGACTTCTTGTTAAACTCCGTTAATTTGTGTTTTGAGCAGTGTGGCCAGCAATCTCTTCCTAAGGGCAAAGTGCTCACGTAAGACGTATTGTCAATTGCAGACATCATGTCTCTCCAGTTGGTCACCCAATTCCCCTGATTGCAATATTCCAAATTTTGTCTTTTCTTCCAATACCCGAACCCCGCGCGAAACCATCGATGGCGCAAACGAAGCATGTCCACATGTTTCGAGACGCTTTCTTGGGCCATGTAATGGAGCTTGTTGACGAGTTCTTGGGCGAGGGCATTGAAGAAACGCCCACAAATTTTCATGAAAACTTCTATTAACAACCAAGCAGTTTTGGCTCTTGTTGAAACTGGCTGTCAGGCGAATTACATTCAACAACACGTATACAAGAGTTACTCAAGGTGGCTACGGAAAAATTCGATTTGCATTCTCGTTTGACCTGCATTGATGATGATTGGGAAGAATACAGTACCGGAGAAATCATCCTTCCTATTGAGTTTGATTCAGTCCCTTATCTGACCCCATTTGTGGTCGTATCTGAATTGAATTGGGATGGAGACTTACTCCTGGGATGAATTTCCTTATTACGCACGATTTTTATTGGGCCGATGAGAAGCAGGCCTAATTCGAGGAGAAAACCCACCTTTCGAGTATGTTTGTCACCCCTATTCTTCGGTCTTTTCAGCTGAGGGTGAAAGACTCGTTTCAGAGAGCCCGACGGACTCCCTGGAACCAGTTCAAAATAAAAGGAACTGCTACCAGATGGGGAAGATTCTTCATCAATTGTCAATGTTCCGTTCTAGTTCCGCCGAACGAGGGACTAGAAAGCCAACATACTTTTGGTAATTTTGAGTATGAAGACTCGAATGTCTTCACAGTAGACCCCTGTGACTCCATCGAGAGCGAGTCACCCCCTTCAGTGACAGTTAGGCCGGAACTTGAAGTTCCCAGTGTTCTGGCTATTCCAAATAAATTTGAAAACTCATCTCCCTTAAGTTCGATTTGGTCATTTCGCTTAATCCCTATTTAAGGAAGATGACTTGATTCTGTTTTCAAAGGTAGAGGAATTTCCACCTAATTCCGAGGCTAAGCCCATAGGTGCGGAGCGACCCCGAACCTACTCCTCCGTCGGAAGTTGTACGCGCGGAAGGGCAAGCGCGGAATATTCCTCACTACCATAATATGATCGTTCCATCGATCATTTTCATTTTTCTTCCGCGAATTCATGTTTTTCGCCCTTCTTGCCTTCTACTTTGCAAATGTTACTCTTTGGCTCTTCCTGGATCCTCTTCTGAAACCAGTTAAAGCCATTCTTCTTAATCCCGATACACCACCTCCTTTTGAGTGAGCAAGGCTCGTATGTCAGTCCATTGCTTCCCGGCATGTTGCGAAACCCTTTGACCGAATGACCCACATGCCCGATCGCAAGACAACCTAACCATGCGGTTGATTTATCTGGCTTCCGTATGTTCGTGAAATTCACCCGTATGACCGAACATACCCTCAATTTAGGTTAAGTTGTTTTTTCTGTTTTCATTTTTTTAAATTATTCTTAATTATACGGAACTTATAACCTATAATTATTCAGTTCAGTAATGGTCTATAATTGAGTTCTAGTTCCAACTTTTTATTCTTGTTTTTATTTTATTCAATTATCTTGATAATTGTCATTAAATTGTTAGTCTACCATTTGTTAAGGGTATCAACCAAAATTATAGCCAATTTTGACACACTATACCAGGATGCCATTCTCTTTCCCCTTCTAATATTCTGTTACACCATGTCAATATTGCTAATTACATAACTGTGCCCCTACCATGATTCCACTAAAACCTGTTATTATCTATGCCCCATCAACTCGTCAATAAAATTCAATTGCGTACTGATACTTCTGGTCAATAGTTATGGTGAGATACTGCTAATATAACGCTATGAAGGTTTACTAGTCGAATTTAATTCTGTGCCTAAATTCAGTTTTCAATACCACTTAATTTCTTTAAGTATTTAAAGTTCTTTTCGTATTTATTTTAATTACCTTAATACGTGCAACCGATTTATTACGTAAAATCTATAATCCCGATTGAATTTT
>JAJOZX010012689.1:0-2500 GCA_023014485.1 Bathynomus jamesi
ACACACACACACAAACACACCACACACACACACACCACACACATCTTTACAATTGCCTGAGGTTAATCATCAGGTATATAAACGGGCGTAATTATATTATTTCGCGTTGGTACTTACTTTGAAATATTCGTTAGGTCGAGACAATTCACGGAAGCATGGCTAATCACTCCGACATAGACTGTTTGACCTTAAGCGAATCTCAAATAGAGCGTGTAAAGGCTCTGGTTGCCGACGTTGATGAGAACATCGAAGAGGTAATAAGGTAACGAAATTCATAATCTTAGGCAACATTATACATTCATATATTTAAAAGATGACTCATTAGGTCCTATTCCCTTTTATGAATATGTTAATTATATATTTTTCACAATAATGCGATTTTCTTTGCTTTTTCTAGATGCTACAATGTGAAAGATGTTGATGATGACGAGTGTGTTGTAATAACCGTTATTGCAGACGGTGTCTCTTCAAAGCCCGCCATACTATCAAGACTGAGCGGCGACCACAGTCAGTCAAGACGATTCCTGAAGACGATATATACTTTCCAGAATATACACGCGAAGAGGAGAAAATAATATTGGCTATGGTATTGAAAGCGGAAGCTACGTTAAATCCATACCATCGTTTTCCCACTCATACAAAAATTGAGGTTATAGATCTGGTTTCAGACGATGAAGAAGAACAGCACACGTAAGTAACTTTTTATATTCTCGATAAAATACCAATGAGCTGTTTCGCAAAGTATAAACTAAGATAAAATGCTGATATAAGGCTTGTGTAGTATGCCTAAACTAGATTTTATTGAGTTACTCCGTGAAGATAAATATTGCGTGAGTTAAATGCAACTTCTATGCATACAAATTATATACTGTGCAAGCGAATTAAGGAAATAGTATATTAGATTGTTTTACGATGAAATTCATGAGTCATCATCTTTTCCAAACTATATATATATATATATATATATATATATATATATATATATATATATATATATTATATACGGTATATATATATATATATAAATATGTAGGCACTTATTATGTTATAGAAAAGAAATATTTCTACTCCACAGCCGATCTCAATGTAAAATTGGCACATCCACGTTTACTGAACAGCCGGGGCCTTCTGCTGCTATCTCTATTGCAAAGCATGATGTTGCAAAGCCGGCTGTATTATCTACCTCCAACGAGTCTGCTAGGGAAAAAAAGCCGCCTAGTGCAAAGTAAGTTGATACATCATTCAATGCTAGAACGCCACTTTCGATATCAAATATTTATTACTTAATTATCTCATTACAAGCAATGTATTTATACAATAAGGGTCTTTCAAAGGATAAGTTCAAGATTATTTCATTTAACAGATAGTGAAAAATATTACTACTACAACATAATTTATTTATTACTTAATTATCTCGTTACATGCAGCGTATTTATACATTATTCTCAAATGAAAGGAGCTAAGAATATTTTTCTTTTTCTTGACGTTTCCACAGGAAGCACAAGTTGTATGCTACCTACTATGATAGCTCGGATGATTTTCAACCTGTGCAGGAAAGGCGTATAAACCGACTAAGAAAGCGCAGAAAAATATACCACACAGGTTTTACTGATGAGGAAGGTTTCGGCGATATTATTTAATTTCTACATGTATTCAATAAAAAATAAAAAATAAGTGCATATTTATTTCACTCCCTTCGCCGAGTTGGTTGTTGTGGAGGACGGTCTCCCCGCACATTTGCAAATTTTTGTCTGCTAAAAAAGAAATTAATTAATTATATTAAAAATATTGGTTTTCCCCCGAAAAGAGAGAGAGCTTTTACACAAAGTTTTTAATGATACTATGTACATGCGAATGAAGTAATGTTTTTTATTTAATTCATATTAGATGTGTCGGTTAGTGTAAGACATAACTGCTCAGAATTTTTCAGAGATGGTTTTAAAGTGTTGACGATATTAATTAAATCTACATGCGTATTAAATAAAAAATAAGTGCGTGTGTATTTCACTCCCGTCACCGAGCGTAAATTAGTTGTTGCGGAGGACGGTCTCCCATCCAACTACTACCCAGATCCAACGTCGCTTAACATCGCTGCTCGGATGAGTTATGATAAAAAGAAATTATTTATATTAAAAATATTGGTTTTTCCCCCACAAGAGAGAGAGAGCTTTTACACAAAGAGTTTTAATGATAATGATAGAGTTCTCCGTGGCTTGTTCAGCTGTCTCTACAAGGAAATTAAATATAGCTTAACTCTGAATTTCCTTTTCTTTTTCGTAAAATTGTTTTAATTCACTTTAAGGTGAAAAGCGCGTATTTTAAGGTGAAAAGCGCGTAATATTTTTTCTGTTTTTGAAACGCATGAAAGGTTTGCCAAAACAAAATAGACACACATATATATATATATATATATATATATATATATATATATATATATATAGTGTGTGTGTGTGTGTGTGTGTGTGTTACCCTCACTTCCTCTGACAAAAATCTGTGTGTG